>JARVKF010000410.1:0-297960 GCA_039778275.1 Seiridium unicorne
TTTTTTTTTTTTTTTTTTTTTTTTTTTTTATTTTTTTTTTTTTTTTTTTTTTTTTTTTTTTTTTTTTTTTTTTTTTTATATATTTTTATATTTTTTTTTTTTTTTTTTTTTTTTTTTTTTTTTTTTTTTCTTTTTTTCCAAAGACTTGCCAATGTCTTATATAGATTTCATTCTTTGTACTCCCGGCCGTAGCGGGCTTCGGTTTGCTACTTTTCCGAGAAGAACTTGGGAGTAGATCCACAGCATACGATGCAACAGACTGTATTGTGTCTGACTAACATCCAGACCTACCACGTATTGATTGCGGCGAAGACTTACAAATTCACTTCGTCCAAATGAAGAACTCTGATGGATTTTTGAAATCCATGTGCATCTGATGCTCTGATTTCTCTTGTCAGCAGTGTCTTATTGGCGGGTGGTCTCAAGTCCGTCCGTTTGACAAATGCGCTTATTCAGCCTTGGAGGTATCGTCAACCCCAATAAGCTACGCGTTGATACAGCCCATGATTAGACAGTTTCAAAAATTGGAAAAATGAAAAAGAAATAGCAAGAAGGGAAGTTATGAATCCCAAGTTAATCACTCCGACTTCTAAGACGTCACATAGAATTGGATTATAGATCGCTTTCTCATGTTTGTGCAGGTAGTTTGTTGAACACCTTCTACCCTCATTATTATGAATTTACTCTCCCTGAAGTTTCGGCACTCATAGTAGATATCACACACAATGCAGCTGTATTATTCTCCAACTACGTGTGCTACAGCGGTCCACATCGTCCTGATCGAACTTGGCATCCATCACACACCACTCAAGGTACCATTGAAAGATGATACTCACCTGATCACTGTCAAATTTCGTGAAATAAGCCCCATGGCCCATTTTCCGGTGCTAGTCCTCGACGAGGGGACCGTGTTGACACAGATGGTCGCTATCCTCATGTACCTTGCGGATCTTGTGCCCGAGAAACGTCTTTTCCCACCAGCATCTGATCTAAACCAGCGGGCCAGGGCGACTCGTTGGCTATCGCTCCTTGCTACGGATGTTCACAAGGGGCTCGCGACCAAATGGCCTTGGACCACACTCTCAAAGGATGATGCAACTAAATGAAAAGCAAGATCCTTCTGGGGACAACGACTTGGCAGGCGGTTAGCTATTCTCAACGAACAGTTAGAGAGAGAGGAGTGGATTCTTGGAGAATACACTGTCGCCGATCCATACCTCTTTGTCATCCTTGGTTGAGCAGAACCCACCAGTTTCAGTCTTCAGGACTACCCTGCCATCTTAAAATTTCAGAGGCGCATAAGAGAACGGGACACTGTTCGTAAGGCTCTGGAAATTGAAGGCATTGGAAAGTGATAGCCTAGGCTGGCTTCCACTGGCAAACGATACTCGTGTGACGGACTGTTTGCCGACGCGAGATTTCGGCCTGGAAATGGAAGTGGATGACTCTGGCTGGCTACATAGTAACGTAAAACCCAAATGCGATCCGCTGTTTAATTGCTAAACTGAAATATCTGCCGAAGGAATAAAAGTTGAAAAGAAGCTTCGCAAAAAGAGAAATCTAAGCAAGATTGGCAAAAAGACTCACCCTACAACTGAACTGAAAGCTGTCAAAAACCACTTGGTGATGGTATGTCGGATCCGTTGCCTTCATAAAAGCTGTGCCTGTCACTCACAATTCATGCCACCGTAGACGCCTACAGCCCTCCCCCCGAGAACTACAAACTACCATAAAAGAAGAATATGCAACCCTGAGGAAGGAATATTCAAATCTCAGGAAAGAAGAATATTTAACCTCTAGGGAAGCGTTCTTTGTTTGTTGGTTTCAAATTCGTGTTCGATGGCCTGAACTGGTGCGATTTCCCTCCCCGGACGCGATCGCGGAGGAAAAGGACGCGCTTACGGTCAAGCATCATGAATTACGGGACAATTCACTCAAACTCACGGACGAAGTCATGGGCATTCGTCGAACCAAAGCCAAAAAGATCAAGAAGCGAGGATCGTATGCCAAGGACGCTGGAAAGATGGCCGGATCAAGATGGCCGGATCGACATTGATTGCTGCTAGATCGATTTATGCATACTGGGGTCCCTCCTCGGGTCGGACGGACGTCGTACAAGCCTTGGTCAATCTCAGTGTCTCAAGAACGGCGGCAGAGAATGGGTTGGCAAAGATGGTCAATGCTTGCACGATGAATTGTGGTAGTGACTCTAAATGTATTATAGTGCGAGGATAATAGATGTTATGAGTTTGTACTGTAGCAGGACCTATCCGTCCACCACACAGCTCAGGAGGAAAGGGATTTGTTTCTACATGTGCAAAGACGCCTGAGAGGTAACACTGGGTTGCACAAATGTGGATGTACGCTCCCTGCACGCCATATCGTAGACATCATCGAACATCATTATCATACACACACTAGGGGGATTTAGAATGCATAAGTAGTCATGCCATTGTGTCATGCTCTTGCCCAGTCAGCGAGAGCATTGCACGCACATTTTTCATTAATTCCAGAGAATATCCTTGGTCCTAGGTAAAGCCATCGCCGGTCTTGATTGTATACGGCTAACACTGTGCACTGAACCCAGCTGTGACGAGGGCATCCCATCGCTGATTCTCCATCCTGGCCTGCGCTGGCGCATCTGGTGATGGCTCGTATGATGGCTCACACTGACCGCTGCCAACAACACAATCTGAAATGCCACCCCCATTGACCCAAGGTGTGCTATACTCAGCGTTATCACCTCAACGACTCCTGTAAGGTAAGGCCATATCAGTGATCATAATTGAGGTCATCTACAAACCAAATAGGGAGCTTGGTCGTCAAGGCATTAGGTATATTTGATGATAACTGTTTCCTTGACAATTGAAGAGCAGGCGCTAGTAAGCTTACCCGATTACAAGTTCAGAGCCTGTTTCCGCAATCCGTTGACAAACTCTTGATCGCCGTATTTCCCCGAGCGAGCTCGAGCTTTGTTATCTGTCTCGCGTGCAAGACGGTCCCTTTCCTCCAGAGCAGCTAGTCGTTGCTCTCTGTCCTTGTCGAGTTCCGATGCGTCTGCTTGCATGGCTGCCAACTTCCTTGCCCGCTCCTCCTCTGCCGACGTGTCATTAGGTTTCTTTCCATTCGCTCCGCTGGTTTGATCCATATCTCTAGTATTGTAGCTTCCATTGCTGCGATACTGATCTCGCGATCGTTTGTCGAAGCCATTACGATTGCCCCGGTCATCCCCTCGTCTGCCCCGGTCGTAGTCAGTTCGCCTATCGCGTGAGTCGTCCTGTGGCCGGTCATTGGAGCTGCGGCTGTCTCTTTGTCCCTCATTATCCGAGTCGTACCGCCGCCGCCTGTTAGATATCTTCCCTTCAGAGTGGTCGCGCCTGCTCCTATACCTGTCTTCGTCTATCCTGGAGGATCGCGGGCTTCTTGACCTAGGATATCGATCTCCCGAACCTGAGCGGCGTTCTCGGTGCTGTCGATCGCGTTCTCTATCCTCGTCCTTTTCCCTGGAGTCTGACCGATGGCGGCGGCGATGGCGGTGCTCTCGATCTCGTGAATGTGAACGATGCCTGTGGCGATGCCGTCTCTCATGTCTATCCTCTCTCTTCCGCGATGACTTTTCGTCTGATTTCCCCATCAAAGCCATCAGTTGACGTTGTCTTGCAGGATCCTTCATCATAGCAGCATAGTGCTCTTGTTCCTTTCTCTTCATGGCCAATAAGGGATCTTCCCGGACCTTCAGGGCCGTGTCTCGGTCTGTGTTGGCACTCTGCAAAGCCATGAAGCTTTCTTGGCCGGCCTGCTTCTCGAGCTTTTGGTGGTCGGTACCCTTAAGGATGTTGTCGATGCGCCGCTTGCCTAAGAGAAAACCCTCTAGTTCCTCACTCGTGCCGCCCTGGCCGTCGCTGGGACCTTGGTACATCCATTCTACGCGATCGATGCGTTTCTTTCCGCCGGCTGCTTCGAGTTGGCGCTGCAGTTCTTCTTTTCTGTGCACTCGAGGGTCAGTATGCTGGGTACGTTTTGCCGGGAAGTAGAGGTGTTACTCACTGTCGCTCCTCCTGAATCTCCTTGAGTCGTAGGTCGGTCTTCTTCTTCTCGGCCAGGGCTTTTGCTTCTTCTTCGGCAACCCTGACCTGGTTGCGCATAAGCCCCGGGTGGAAGGACTTCTTCAGATTGAGACTGTAGAAAGGTTAGCGATGTCGCATCCAACGCGAATGTAACATGATAGGAAGGACTTACTCTCCGCCTCCCATTTTGACGGTATTGATCTGTTGAAAACAAGTGATTGAAGAAAGATGATTGCGACTGGTCTGGTGCTGTCAGGATTGATGCTCAAGTTGGATGTTCAAGCTGAATGAATGGCTCCATTCAAAGGATAGCGAAGTTGAGTCTCGCCCTGATTGCGACCTAGAATTTGTCGCCACAATCTGCGGGACATCCCAGCCACAATTTGACATTACGCTAGCAGCCCTGGAAAGCCGCCTGCCCGCTATCCCCCGGCCCCCAAGCCCCCAAGCCCCAGCGTTACCCCCCTCCCCCCGGCCAGTGGACGTCTCACTGAAGGTCCTGAGGTACCCACCCCGCTCCCCCCTCTCCCCTCCCTTCCCCCAATGAGGTTTCCCATTGCCATGCTGAGCTCCGATAAGATAACACCGATTGATCACTCCAAAGCCGCTGTAGCCTTGCCGCTATTCGCAAACACAACGCACACGAGCTTTGTCACTGACCAAACTAAGCCCCGGCAAGCTCACGTCTTGCGATATCCTATTCACATCACTCAAGCCACACGTGTTTTCGATCCGTTACGACTCACTGGTTCCTAATTGATTTCCCCCTTCCCCGCCGCCATCATGTCTGACGACGACTTCATGCAGGAGTCGGACGAGGAGCAGTAGGTTGTTCTCAGCCGGTCGTTCAACTTGGCCACTGACCTCTAGCCTACAGGTATGATTTCGAGTATGAAGACGACGACGAGGAGGAGTCGGGCGACGTCGACATCGAGAATAAATACTACAACGCCAAGCAGATGAAGGGCTCCGATCCCGAAGATGCCATCGCCGAGTTCCTAGCCATACCCGAGTTGGAGAGCGAGAAGGCTGACTGGGGTTTCAAGGGCCTCAAGCAGGCCATCAAGCTGGAGTTCAGATTGGGCAGGTACGAGAGCGCAGTCGAGCATTACACTGAACTTCTGACCTACGTCAAGTCGGCCGTGACGCGAAACTACTCGGAGAAATCCATCACAAACATGCTGGACTTTGTCGAGAAGGAGTCGGAAAACGAAGGTGCACAGAAATGCTTGGAGAAGTTTTATTCTCTCACACTCGACTGCTTCCAGAGCACAAATAACGAGAGACTCTGGTTGAAGACGAATATCAAGCTGGCCAAATTGCTGCTAGATCGCAAGGACTATTTGGTCGTCACCAAGAAGCTCAGGGAACTTCAGAAGTCCTGCCAAAGAGAAGATGGCTCGGATGACCCAAACAAGGGTACATACTCTCTAGAGATCTACGCGCTAGAGATTCAGATGTACTCGGAGACCAGGAACAACAAGCAACTCAAAGTCTTGTACCAGAAAGCTCTCAAGGTCAGGTCAGCGGTCCCTCATCCCAAGATCATGGGAATCATCCGAGAATGTGGTGGAAAGATGCACATGAGCGAGGAGAACTGGGAGGATGCACAAAGCGATTTCTTCGAGTCATTTCGCAACTACGACGAGGCTGGTTCTCTGCAGCGAATTCAGGTGTTGAAGTATCTACTACTCACCACCATGTTGATGAAGTCGGACATCAATCCTTTCGATTCGCAGGAGACCAAGCCCTACCGGAACGACCCTCGCATCGCTGCCATGACCGAGCTTGTCGACGCATATCAGCGCGATGATATGCACCAGTATTCCAAGGTTCTGCAATCGAATCAGGACATCCTAGCCGACCCGTTCATCGCCGAGAACATCGACGAGGTCACGCGCAATATGCGTACCAAAGCTATAGTCAAGCTCATTGCACCATACACCCGCATGAAGCTTGCGTGGATTGCTCGGCAGCTGAAGATCCCGGCAACCGAGGTGCAGGACATTCTAGGCTTCCTAATCGTGGACGGCAAGATCAAGGGCAGGATCGATCAGCAATCAGGCACTCTGGAAATTGAGTCGGGTGGAGACGTTGAGCGCGTGAAGGCCATTGAGTTTTGGGCCACAGCTCTCTCGAGCATGTACAACACCATTTTCGACGGTGAGGGCTTGAAGATGGTGGAGGCTCCGGGCCCAGGTTCCGATCTGGATAGACATGGACAGGACACGACCGATAACTCAAAAGTTCTGAGACGTCACCAAAGCTCAGCAATCGGGGACAAGAAGCTTGTGGGACGATCGTTGCGACAGGGATAGTGAACTAGCAGCCTGATCCAGACGGATTGTCTCACATGAATGACAACATTTGATATAAATAGTTCTTGGCGCAGGTATGAGGGCTTGTAGGTCAGGTCACCCGCTCCGCTGGTAGTTTCATGAAGATAGCAGCAACGCCCAAAACTAATGACACGAACGAATTACGATCCAAATCAATCCCCTGCCACTGTCCCTGGAAATTGCCCATTGCGAAATATACGTCTAGGAAAGGAGGACGCTACCTATGTCCAAGCATCTGCTTCGTTTTGTACTTGAACCATATTCCCTTGGTGGCTTGCACAGCCATCTCAACTAGCACTTCTGCAAGTTACGGAGCGTCCTCTAGGTAGCACACAATTTCCATGGCCTACTCTCCAAGCACAATGAGTTCTAGTTCTTGTCAGGGGTTGAGATGATCGGCGGTCGGGAATGTTATCTTCTGGGTAGGATCCTAATCGGTTTCGTCTTTTATATCTAAAGCAAGAGTCTCTTCGGGAATACCCTGCGACCATTGAGTTAGCTCGGCGGTAAGTCAACTACCAAGATGCTTTGAAATCCTCCGTCTTAGACAGCTGACAGGTAGTCAGGTGCCTTGGAAAAGGCGCAACTCGCTCATCGGGGAGAAATCTTGGGTAGTCAAGAGCTTCGTTCGAACCAATCGACCGTCACTCCATGGATACGAGAAACTCGGGATCGTCGGGACCGCAGTGGCGGTTCCGATAGAATATCTTTTAAGCAAGGCAGGATCTTCCTCGGGAGACTCGGCTGCTGAAACGATCGTTGTAGATTGATACGTGTAGTATCGCTTCGATTCGATTCTCGGCAATTGCTAGCCTCGGTGAACAGGGTGGTATGTCTATTCGAACTTGCTTCTACCAACGAACGATTGACTATATCTTCGGCGTAATTTGTTTCTATCAGACGTCCGAGCAGTGAAGAATGAGTGTATCTTGGTGGTGTGTTGGTAGCTTCATGAGCGTGTCGGTCACCGCAAGAGGAATGCATCACCCTCGCTTACGACTGTTACAGCTCTGCAGCAAAGTAATGCATAACAGCTTTTTCTTTCTTGCCGTCTTGACAGGGCCAAGGGTGGCTGCATGCTTGGGGGAGCCGCTAAGTACCGGGCAGATGGAAGCTGACATTGCTGTGCATCGCTACAAATGACGACGACTTAAACCTCCTGGGCACTGCGAAATATTGATGCCGGCTTACAAATGACTTTTATCTACTTTGGCCTATCATCAGTGGCGAAGATTAGCTATTGTTTTGGAATTCCGGAGTCTCGAAATGAGACGATATGCTTGGCCTCCTAATATCGGAGAACTCACCCCTATTCAGACCAGGACAGACACTTAACTGGCACGTTGATTGAGTGAAGAACCCATGCGCTCTGGGCATGAACCCTAGATACAATGTACGATTTAAATGGATCATGGTACACCGACTCTAGTGCTGGGATAACAAGTCAAATTGCTGAACAAGGTGCGCCGTCTACCTTCCGACCTAGCTACGACTCAACTATTGCAAACTGCAAAATCTTTCTTTCTGCCATTAACGTCTACAACTAAATTGGCTGAGCACGGTTTGGCTCGCAAGACCGATCGACCCAAGTCGCAGAAGTGTTGTCGATCTGATCTGTATCCATACCTGGTACCACTATACTTACTAAGCTAGAAAGAGGTTGGATTTCCGCATGACCGTCACTGCTCAGCATATGCCGCCCATCATATGACTGTCGTGTAGATTCACTCGGAAGCCGCAGTACCTCTGTGCAGAGGACAATTGGCAACAGCCGAGGCTGGGAGTCTTCCGCTACGAATACCAGAACAGCGCAAGCTACATGTATGTACCTAGGTAGAGATCAGCTCCTAGTTCGTTCCTGAGGTCCAACGGCGATAGGTAAATGATCGTCGACTAGGAGATGGTCTAGTCTCCATCCCCGAGGTGTTCACCCGTCTTGACGTGCCGATGCACCTTGTTTGGTGGATACTGACTCTCGAGCCTAGCGTTGCACGGCGTAGTCGCCGGAGGACGCGGACGATATCCTCAACATTTCTGGAGTTTCAAAAGTTCCAAGATTGACAGCCCTATGTAACCACACTGAAAGTGTTAGTTGGGAAAGGCGAGGGGTGTACCTCAGAGCTCTTTTCCAAACTATGCCAACTAGGCTGGCAAGTTTCAGAGTTGTTCTTGATTCCCTTTCTCGGCTCGATCAAGTTGTAGATAGGTGTAGTGTTGACTCGAGGTGCCAACAGTGCTAGCAGGCTCTCCTGCTGGAACGACACGAGTGAGCCACGAGGTCAGCTGCATGGAATAAGTGGGCGTTTCCCAAAACACGGCCTAGAGGGTTTGCCCTTGATAGGATCTAGCAGGTCATTGGGTGAACCAGATGCAGGCTGGGAGATATCCGTAAACCCCGAGCTCTAGCCCTGCTCCTGAGTGTGGAGATGAGAATTCCAACGTAGCCGTTCCCATTCCCATTCCCATTCCCATTCCCTGTTCTTATTTTCCCCCAACAATGGTTCACGCCGGGTCCTACGCAAGTGCCTTGCATCTGTCTCGCTCACGCGGAGCCGGTTCTGGACCAACTGACTCAAACCCTAATGACGGTGAGCCAATCTAGCTGGGCAATCTCAATGGCGCGTCCCTTTATTCCAAGCCGGAAATCGTAATCTGCGTAAGGCTAGCAGAAATCTTCTCCTTAGCTGGGATAGAAGCTCCAAACTGCCCCTTGTCATCCGCATGCCCGAGAGGCTCATTCTAGATGACGCCTGAGCTATGCCGTCGACGCTCTAGCGCTGTCTGCTTTGCACGGTGGGGATTGGAGAATCTGGGGAATACGCGGGGGTTGAGTTCGCAGCGCATCGCTAGCGCCCCAGGTCGTGTGCGCCTCCTCAGGCCAGAATAGCACGATTGGGAGGCGCCAGGGGGGGTTGCACAGCTGCTCGGCGTCCGGACTCACGGCAATTACTTTACTGGTGTCACGCTGTTCTACACCTGGACTGAAGCGTCCGCACCAGCAGCGCCAGCATCACGGAGTCATGGAGAATGCCTAGGGTGCTTTTTTCCTTTTTGCGGGGAAGAGGACGTATAAGTAGGAATGGCTGCCCATGAAGCCATTTCCTAGATTTACTCTTATTTGAGTGTGGAATCAATTCTTTCTATCGGTTATAAAAAAAAAGGGGAAAATAGTTTATTCGATATCATCATCAGCAGCCCACATTTCGAACGTCCAATCGAACGATAGCAATATGGAAGAGTACGGACCCATCAGCAATGGCCACAGCAATGGTCACAGCAATGGCAGCGGCCATCAACACCTATCGAAGGAGATGACCCCCGACGAGGCTTTGAAGCGGATGAGGACAGGAGGGAGCATCTCCCTCAGCCCAGAGCTTTTCGAGAAACTCTATCTCTCTCCCGAGAACCGGGTGAAGGGTGAACTACGGAAAACCTTTGGCAACCCAACTCCTCTGTTCGTCGACCAATTGAAAACTCGCACCAGAACCTGATCAACTAACTTGTCTATGCAGTGCCATTGTAGGCTTCGTTATGTGTCTGGGTCCACTCTCTTGCGATCTGATGGGCTGGCGAGGAGCAGGTGGAAGTGGCGCTGCAGGCATGTAAGTTCATCCTCGTCGGACTCTCTGACGATACGTGAACAGATACTGACTGATGGATCAGACCAAGTTATCTCTTCTTCGGAGGTGTCCTTATGATACTCGGCGGGCTCCTCGAGTTCTTCCTTGGCAACACCTTCCCGTTCGTCGTATTCCTATCGTTTGGTGCCTTCTGGCTGAGTTACGGCGGCGTACTGCTACCCCAATTCAATGCCTATGCTGCTTATGCACCAGCCGATGCGGCTTCGCCTGCTGCGGGCCTCGCGACTACGGGTTTCAATGCAAGTTTTGGTAAGAGATTGGAATAACACATCCCCACTGTCTATTCGCATGCTCACAACATACAGGGTTCTACACATTGTCCATGGCACTTCTGTGCTTCGTCTTCCTGATGTGCTCAGTCAGAACCAACATTGTCTTCGTCATCATCTTCCTGACCCTTGTGCTCACCCTGACTCTGATCACGGGCGCTTATTGGGCATTGGCTATGGACTATGCAGGCAACGCAGCCCTCGCCGGAAGACTCTTGGTCGTAAGTTCTTCCACGATTCGCAAACGCGCTCCTCTAACTTGATTTATAGGGAGCTGGCGCTTCCGGATTTGTGACTACAGCCTGTGGATGGTGGTTGCTGCTTGTGATGCTGTTCGCCTCCGTCGACTTCCCCTTGGCTTTGTCCGTCGGTGATCTTAGCACCATGGTCAAGGGCGGAAAAGATCGACGCAAGGCAAAGGTATAATCGGAGGTTAAGGGGCTATAATGGGTCGTCTGGAATTGCCATCGACAGGATGCGCATAGTCTCAGGCTGCGGGATGACCCTCAAAACGACCAAGGCATGGAAAGATTAATGATATCTGCAAGGAGTCAGGCGTTAGTCGAACTGAAGGGTACCCAATCTAGAGTGATCCGCTCAGGCTTGTGGCATTCATAATGTGGTGGGCGATAAAAATGAGCATGCCGCCCTGGATTTAATGTATCAATTGATGATCAAGTTGCACAAATCTTAACGTTAGTACTTCCGCAACACAATCTCTTCAGTCACTTGAAAGAACTGCATCAAGCCAGGAAAGCCCAATGATCTATCCAAGCATTTCCACATCTACAACTAGGGACTCGATCGTTCTACTGCTGCGATGCATTGTCCTTCCGGGATCCACGGTCTGACCATACCATCTTCGGCTCGCGCACGGAGATAAATAGAAGTACGGGTTGGGAGACCTCAATTGATTCTCAAATCAGTCGAAAATACGACAGAAGCTGCTTCGAGAACAGCTTCCGGGGACATCATCTAGGAGCCGCATGATCAATGGCAGTGTTATCGCAGCATCCCGCCTCACGGCTGTACGATTGACAGATGGGAACGCATCTTGTCACCCCCTGTACCTGCATGATCGCACCGCCCAAATAGGAAGTCGGGCTAGCAACATTCGTAAGCCTTGGCTTCTTGAATGGGCATCACTTGTGATTTCCACCTATATTGCACTCCAACCAATTCAAAATGCGGGATGTTGGTGCCGTCGGTACTTGGGAGCTGCGACCGGTTTCCTGCTATGTCCCGCCTTGATTGGACGGAAGTTTCAAGTTGCCCAATCTCAGGTGCGCGGCGGTGACTATGCGCAGCTTTCTAGAGGATAACCCATCGCCACAGTCGACCAATGTGAGGATGTCGTCACGGCATTGATAACGACTGCCAAGCCGAAGACGTCAATCGCGAAAGACCTCGCATCATCTAAATATTCAATATTGAGTTATTCGTTTGAAACTCGGTTTCGTCCGTCGAGTTCGTCCCAACTTCCGGATCCGGCAACCCCCCGATGACAACATTAATGCGGGATCGGCGCAAGGTCTCGCTATGGCACTGGTCGTCGATCCGTCCCCACGTGCCGGCACAGCGGGCCATTAGAGACCCTGGCATCCGATCAATCATATGGCAGCATGTGTCTGTCACGGGCTCGAGCAGAGGCTTGGCCATTGCAGTAGATATAGCTTGAATGCCAGCCATAATGCGCAGCCTGTCCGCTTCTCTGCGACATGAAGCGAGGCGCCTGGCTTCGACGTCGCTTCAAGCTCGTCCAAGGTCGTCTCGACAACATGTTCAAGCGACGTGATTCTGCTGTCGTCGTCGACGACGCCGCTGATGCCGCCGATGCTGTCGCGCAGCATCGCGCGGAGGCTGAGGCCAAGCTCGAAGGAAGGATCGAGCCGCTGGTTCCCGTCTCCCAAGGAACCAATACAATGCCCAGGAGGCGCAATTCACACGCTGTGCGTGAAAGCAACGGGGCCAGAACATCCCTGAGACACTCGAGGCAGTCTTTCGTTAGCCAGCACTTCGCCATGGCCGCTGTGACTGCAGGGTGTGGGCAGGGCCTAGGCTGGAGCATGGCCGACGTGCAAACGAGCCATCCAGACGAGTCGCTTGTTGTTTCGAGAGAGAACATGTTCCGTGAGGACGGCGAGCATCTTGGGCGGACTTTCGTGGCGAGGTCCAACAAGAGGAAGAGTCAGTTTTGGTACAGCATACTTGATCCGTCCATGGGCCTTGGAGAAGGTGCACATCACAATGACGATGCGGCATACTCAGAACAAGCAAACTACATCCGACATATGATGGAGTCGGGCAACTTCGACCTCCATCAATTTGGATTGAGCAAGGACGCCATCGATGACCCCAACTTCCAGACAGCTCTTCATGCGGCCCTGGAGAGCTTCCCACCTGGCATGGCTGCACAGATCATTGAAGCGGCTGCCACACGCGAAGAAGATCATGATGAGGAAGTCAAGCGGCCAGTCTCGTCCATCCAGAAGGCGAGATTCAGTATCGCGATCGCGAGTAAGACGGCCTGGCACGATCTCCGAAGGGCAAGCAACAGGTGGTCTCGGGTCGGCGCGAGGCGAGATTCAGACATCAAGTTGTACGAGAAGCCAAGGTTTTCGAGTAGAGTATGGTCGCGGGTATCTTGGGGCAAGAAGAAGACGAGTTATATGGCTTATTGATTTGCACTGCGTGATGAAAGGGGCTTCGGCGTTGGTTGCTTCTGGTTAGATGGGTGCGAGGGGGCACGTGGCATGATTCCCACTCATAGTTCAATCATTTTAGCGTTGCTTTAAGCAATTTCGTTCGTCAAGAAGTAGTCGGTCTGTTTATCGGGTAATTTGTGACTGCTAGTCGCCTACAAGTCCTCTTGAGCGCGATATTCCCATTCATCCATGCCTGTTTATAGCGCTCAGTAGCACTTCTTAGGGGTTGACACTAACGCTGCTAATTACATACAGGGCAGCAGGGGAGCTAAAGCAGCTCGACGCGGATAGTCTATGACGATCAAAGAAATGGACGAGACACTCAACCCCACATCACGCTATCGATACGGTATGCAAGTGCGGCCTCATGGATAGTCGACAGATGAACATCAACATGAGGTCATATTAGTAAACATAGTCGATGCACGCCTAGTCACAGCCTCGTCTTCGCGACAGCCAACGTAGTCCACAGTTGCGTCGACCTCCATATATATGAACGGAAGTTAATCCAAGTAGCATGGCCTCACTCAAGATCCAAGAATTTGATCCGTCCATCCCTAGATCCGAAGTCGAAAGACTGTGGCGTAAGCTTAAAGATACACGCTTGCCAGAGAACCCCGTTGTCCCAGATGCAGGCGACGACTACGGTCCTCCACTGCCATGGGTTCGCAAGCTCTACGACAAGTGGTGCAATGACTATGATTGGGAATCAGCACAGCGTAAGATCTCAGGCTGGAGACATTACACGACAGAGATCGAAAACCTCCGCATCCACTTCGTGCATGAGCCGGCGAAGCGGAACAAGGAGAAGGCGATCCCGCTGCTGCTGGTTCACGGGTGGCCGGGCAGTTGGTTCGAGTTCTCCCGCTGTATCGATCCGCTGAGCAATCCTGATGGTGGCGAGCAGGCATTTCATGTCGTCATTGCTTCTATTCCGGGGTTCACATGGTCATCTGGGCCACCACGCGACTGGACGCTCCAGGATACCGCAAGAATTTTCGACAAACTCATGCGTGGATTGGGATATCAGACATATGCGGCCCAAGGAGGCGATTGGGGGCATTGGGTCATGCGAGAGCTCGGTGCCAAATACAGCGATACGTGCAAAGCGGTACATACGAACATGTGCCCCTCTCTTCCACCGGTGCCCAAGGACCTGTGGAACGAGAGAGAGCAGACAGCTCAAGCGATGACGGATTGGTGGCTGGGCAAGCCTCGATACGAGACGCATATGGGCTACGCGATAGAAATGCGCACTCGACCGCAGACGATTGGCATCGCTCTATCCGACAATCCGGTGGGCATCATGATGTGGGTCGGAGAGAAGTACTACGAGCTCGTCGACCCTAAATATCGCGACCTCGAAGATAAGGATTTCGTGGACGACGTGCTGACGACCTTGTGCCTGTACTTCTTCACCAGTCCTAGCACCATGACAAGTTGCCTGTGCTACACCAACAATGTTCGACACGAAGATTACGTGGACTTCAATACGAAGACAGAAAATCTCATCAAGGCGCCCTTTGGATTCTCGAGCTTCCGATATGATATCTCGCCGGTCACTCAGCGGACAGCTGCCACTACTGGTAACTGCAAATGGTTCAGAGGTATGCCCCGGTACCTAGATGCTAATGACTGTTACTGATTAAAGATAGAATATAATCATGGTGGACATTTCGCCGCCTTGGAGTCTTCAAAAGAGCTTGTACAGGACCTGAGGGAATGCTTTGCAGAGCTGTACGGCTAGAACAATGGAATAATTATTGTTCATGCGTGGTTTTCTGATGGTCTAATGACCAGTGAATGTGTCTCTGAATCGGAATAATCCAACACCATGTGAGCCGTTTGTGACTTTTGCAATCCCGCCGCTTTGATTTGACATCCACCACATGAAGTGAATTTGGATTGGTAAATTTTTGTCGCCGTCACCCAGTAACCATGACTTCAGATAATTCTCAGGTCGACACAACTGCCATTATTCCTTGTCGACAACTGTTATCACAGCTGTTCACACTCAATTTTCAGCCTTGAAAATTTTGTGGTTCATCAAATCGACGAACATCACAACATTCGCGCATCGTCGCCATCATCCCACCATTCTCATAATTACTATCCATCACAATCGACGAGAATTACAGTCCCACGTCTAGCCAGCAACGATCGAGTTACGGTAGCAGATTCACCAGGAAGATGGCATCGTTTCACAAGTTCCCACTCCTCCCAGCAGAACTCCAGATCCAGATCTGGAAAGACGCCTTGTCCGAAGAGGCACACGATCGCATTGCTGTCTTTGACGACATTGCAAGCAGGATCCTCCCAACGCCTCACCTCCTGTCGTCACTACTCTGCGTTAACACACAGAGTCGATCCGAAGCACTCAGAGTTTATACGACTCACATAGAGGTTTTCATCCTTCCCGATCAAGATCAGATCAAGGAGGCAGGATACGACTGGGTTACCCTGCCCCAGTCTGTTGTCAATGAACTGGGAATCTCTAGAGGTGTCATCCACTTGAACCTATCATCGGACACCTTCTTTGTAGCTAAGCACAACGGCTGTTTGAGGGACATTGAGTACATACTCTCGAGAAGCCAATGGACGAAAACTCTCTCTCAACGGTGGTGGGGTCGCAGCGGCCCACGAAGCTGGGAAACGGCAATTTCGGCCAAGTTGTCGCTTGGTCAAACTGCCTGTGTGAACCGGCTCGCTTTCCTCGACTACGTAAGCTTCATGCACTCGCCATATTGCTGCCACGACCATCGCCAGAAGTTCTTCGCCAACTTTTCAACGCGGACCATGACCAGGGTGTTCCCAAACATAACCCACCGGCAGCACATATTCATGGACATCGACTGGTGGTATTTCCGTCACGAGATATTGCATGATCTCTCTAGGCGCCCTTTGGCAAGATTCATGCGAACCCATGGCCAGAATTCATGCGTATTCACCAGAGAGCCCAAGAAATCAACTCCAGTTTCTCGTCTGCCTAGGGAGAGGTTCGAATACAGCTTCGTGCCTGGGTTGGAAGCCCTTAACCCAACCGTCGAGATCCCTGATTCGTCAAACTATGACGTTCAGAGAGCCCATTACGCTCGCGCTTGTCGAGGAGAAGCAGATGGGGAAATAGACGAACGTGTCGTGAGAGCCATCGAACGCACAGCACTGCAGGGTTTTTATGAGGGAGTTCAATCCTATGGCTTACAGTGGGGAGTATCTATTTGGTAAATTCCCTGAGAATTACGCGAACGTATGGTAATACACTCTACTGGGGCGTGATTACTAGCTTGGTACCGTTACTGCCACGTTACCGTAGAGTGGCTGGGCTTGTGGCAGGTGTTGCTTTAGAGGTGACAGCCAGTATATGGTATGTCAATATTGTTTCTAGGTATAATACGAGAGAATTTCTCAACTCAAAGATTATCCTCGCATCGTGAAGAAAACACCGAACAATATGGATTATGGCTGTAGATAATCTGCAGGCTAATGAATCGAACCCCGGAGATCTGTCCTCGCATAAGCTTGTGGGTTGGCGAACGGAGATGCTTCGGCGCAGGCGAACCACTGGGTGCGTCCTTGCTGGTTCATGAGATAACAATTGGAATCCAGGTACTCAAGCTGCAGAACATAGCCTGGTGCGGCTGGCAAAGTCGTCACCCTATCTACCAATAGCATGGATCTTGTCATCGATCCTACTAATAGTGGAAAGCTTGGCCCATGGAGAGACTACGGGAAGGTGCGCGTGCCGTGCTTTGGGACTGGAAAATGGACATGTTCAGCTCTCTTGCTTGAATGAGGAGAGGGCAAGTTTTGGACTCAATGGATAGCGAATGAAATGTGTGTGAATAGCCTCGTTCTGCTCGCCGGGTGGTCAGCATATTCTGGAAGAACCGAGCGATATCAAGCATTGACGTGGAAACCTGTTTTGGAACAGACTCGGTAGCTATGACCTGAATAGACATGGTGAAAATTTATTTCCGAAGACTAGAGCCTGCCTTCCACCGGCAATGAATCATGAAACTGAGAATCCATCATAATAATGGTGGTGAGAACCATAGAGATGCTAGCCAGCGTTAACATGTGAGTGGATATTTCCCGCACCTAGCAGGGAAGCTGCATCGACAATTCCAGCATAATTCAATTAGAGCCGAGACGAACCCACGCACGCATGCTAAACTTAAATAAACGGGTGCTACTACTGGACCGGAATGCGGGACGGCACGAAGCACGACAACGTGAGGGGGGGAGCTGTGACTGATAATGTGGTTCGCGGCTCTCGGCTTCGGTCCATTGCCAGCCTCCTGGAAGGTTTCCGACTGTTATTCCCGGGCGACGATGGTGTATGTAGGTAGTCAGCATATCGCGGCTGAAAAGCATTTCCCAATAGTTGCTGACGGTCGCTCTTGGCCAGGTAGGGGGCGCAAGTGATTCCAGCATCATCGATCAGCCGCGCGAGTTCCGGGTGCAAAGCTTCCCCAGCGTGCCATTCCCCATGTGCCACTATCAGCGAGGCAGGATGGCTGCGACGGTCAAATCTGCCAGCGTAGCAATCCGCGCTGTGCAGGTCCGAGTATGAGCAACCAAGACAAGCTGCTTCTGTTTGCATAAGTGCCATGTTAATTGGAGCTAGGTACGGTCCACGAAAGGAGTTGGAAACATGGCTACCTGAACCGGTCAGACTAGGACGATCACCGTCCTATGCTTGCATGCTCGATTTCCGGCTGAGCCAAGACTGTCGCGGAAGTTATCCGGTCACATAAGGGTGCGCGGGAGCAAGGGAAAAAGTTGTCTCTCATCGCACTTCAGCTTGGAGGAGTTGAAAGAATTAGTTAGTGTTTGTCGCTAGGGCTACCTGCTTGAGGCGGTTCGGAAGCGAGTGAAACATCCCTAAATCCAATGACAAGCATTTGCAGGAGTTGCGGGAGCATCCCATTGGACGGCTATGCATGGACCCTTGCAACGCCTCCAAGCGGGCTGTAGGTGGTAAAGGCTGCGAAAAGATGCCCATGACTTGGTAGGCAGGATTTGGCCGTGGTGGACAAGGTCCAGTGGTATGGATCGTGTTCGCAAGGTTGCTGTCACAAGCTGAAAACATGATATTACGAATTACCGCGTGGGATGTGGCCACCGGCGATGGGAATAAGGGAATAAACCAGTTTTAGGAAAGCCATGAGCGGCCGACGCTTTCCATCCCACCGCCGTAACACGAGAAAAAAATGATCCTTTCTGGGATATGACCAGTCTCCCTCGTGTCCGCTTCCGGGGAGTGAGACGGCGGTTTAAGCGGCGGCGCCCGAGGCAATTCAATTGTTGGTTCTGTATAGGGCTAGTCCTACAGGTGACCGTCTTGGCAAGGTGAAACATATCCATGATCGTGATCCTACATAATGGAGACTGCGGCGTGCCGCCCATCGGGCCGGTCGCCCTACTATAGCCCGTGAGTTACGACCTCAAGCTAGTGAGCTGGAAGTGATTGGTCACAATCTGGACGTTATGGGCAGAAAATTATCATATTTTGTCTGGAGCCTTGCGAGGATTATCCCTTCCGTGAAGCTGAAGATTGAACGACGTTGCACCAAGTCAAAGCGAGGTACCCGCGTCGGCGTGCAATCGCCATGGCTATAGCGGTTTGCCGCCGGGAAGAATTTCTTCTTCTTTCTAGGTCATGGAATGTCCCCATTGCGCAGATCTTGATACGCGCGGGTCACTCTCGCTGGCTGGTTCTGGGTATTTTGCATAGCGCGCCCTCGCGTTGGATGTAACGTACAGCCCACGGCGCATTACCAACCGAGGCACAGGTCGCGCATTGTGTCAAAGCTATGCCGAGCAGGGCTTGACCACGCATAGTCTACATGGGCTTTTCTTTTTTGGCATTCACTCGAGATCTACGTAGAATGGCGACGTTGTAGCGACTTTGCAGGATTTGCGGGAAAGCTGCAGCGAGACGCAATGCAAGTTACATGCTGCAGCCAACGTCGCACTCATCCGCCATGGAGCTTACACCGAAACTAGCTATCCCCGTGACTGTTAGTGGTATGCCGGTGCCATTCTTCTGTGTCCCCTGGAGAAGAGTTTTCTTGTGTTCCCCGAGTGAACCCAGTTCTCTGATCGCCAGGGCGTGCAATTCCATGGCGTAAGCATAGCTGTGGCTCTCAGGAACCACGTACCTACAGGCTGACCCACAAGCCCAACTCTACGGGCCATGACACGTGGAGGAAAGTGTGATATTGAGCTGCATGCTCCAATCGCAGTGTTGTTCTGGGCCATATAAGATATAATGTATTGCAGATGACGTGGTTCTTTATCTTCGGTTACTCAAACGATCATTGGCCAATGCAGTTGGTGCAGCGCAGCCTACGGAGCGCGATCGCTCCGAATCTGTGGTTGTGTGGTGAACATGGGAATAAAGATGCTTGCGAGTGTGGGTTGCACTGCGGAGATATTCAGGCCCCCCCGCTGCTGCACTCGCTCGGCAGCTCGACCTTCCACACTCTGTGAAGCGTCGGGGCTGTTCCAAGTCCTGGGGGCCACCTAGGTTAACATGGTCTGGACGTTCGCGTCCGGAGGGAAGTCATGTTCGGGACGCGAGGACGATAAGGAGCCGAAGGATGTGTTCTGGGCGAGTCAGCCGGCGAATCCCACAGATGAATGAGAGAACAACGTGATTTGCCTCTGGGGGAAAATATAGAACAGTCAGAAAAAATGGCCGACGATTCACGGTGTTCAGCGGCCCATCCACAGCGCATTCAGAGTTAAGCGAGCATCGATCTGAAGTGTTCCTAGGGTTACTCTGTATCTTGCTAATGTGGCTACCCCGGAACCACAGGGGCCTTCCGGCACCCCGGACCTAGTCAGTGTTCCAATACATACATCCATGAGGCACCCGTGGACAACATGGCGGGCTACGTTAGAGCGCCGGGTTGGAATTGACATGTTGAGCAAGGGCATGGAGAAGGGCGTCAGTCCTCCAATTGATGAGACTTGTCATGTAATGCCGTCCTCTCCTCGCCCACAGTGTCCTATTCCGGCGCACGACAGTGTTGATCTTGGGGGCTGCTCGATGGCTGCAGTTCAGGTATAGCTACATGTCCACTGAGCTGCCGTGCAACATTGATGGCTACATTTCCCGGCCTTGGCAACTAACTAGCAAGTCGACGAGGAAGGGCGGGGCTCTACGGCGGAGCATACTGCATTGTTTTAGTGGGCTAGGGGCCATGGATAAGCTCTGCACAGCCGTGTTGATAGGTCCACCGTTCAGGCTGGCGAGGTTCATCGCTGGAACTGCTCGATGCAGAGGACGAATGAGAGGCACGCATACATTTAGTCGGCAGCACCACTGCTGCGCTGGCCACGACGGTACGACTGCCATGGTCCCTGTTCACTGGGGCTGTTATCGTATGTGAGTGGTGTGGAATTTCCCGTCCCTACTTACTGTAGGATCCATGGATTGCACTGAGTTAGGTTACTCGTACTCCAAAGACCGGATGATTGGGTCGGTCCTGGCGTGGAAATTCCGAACGGTCGCGCGTATACAGTGCGTTAAGACACGGCAGCAACCGTCCTCTTGCGTGTCTATATTCCAAGCATGGGCCGCATTCCCCAAGCGGGGCCACGACATTGAGACATGTAGGTAAACGATACGGGTGGTGCTTATGCTGACTACCTTACCCAGGCCGAGGCAACGTATCGTCATAGCCCATCGTCATTCAGTCGTTTCCACTTTGTGATCGGAAGCAGCCAGGTTCAGTAGCTAGCAGGCTAGTAAGGTTCTCAGTGTCAGTAATCTTCACGTGAAAGGCATCGAAGACTCTTGATGTCCGTCTATGCTATATTCTCCGGAGATCAAGCCCGCCCGTTCACTTGTTAGCGCACGCTAGCGGACAGCCCATGTGGTGTGAAGCTTGCAGCCAAGCGAAGGCTCGACGGTATGCTGTGATATGTGCCACCAGCCAGCGTTCAGTAGTCCATGCAGGGTTGATTACGCTTGGGGGGGACCAACAAGCCAACGCGAAACAGAATTGATGACATGGTGCTTACCCAGGCTGGACACTCTAAACTGTCCCTGGATCAATGACGCAGTGAGATTCTCATTTATATTCATCCTAACTAGTGTTTTGTTTGCTCCCGGGCCGCAGAATTGAGCTTTTGCAGTCAGGCGAAGCTCTAGTTTAGGGAAAACTACCTATTCTTCTTTCCCGCCCGCCAAGCGCCGATCTATCAGCCGGGGGACGCTTTACCCCAAGGTAGTCTGTGCTAGTGTTCCGTATAGCCATTGTGTTTAATGAATAGAAGAAACAAAAGAATAAAGCTTGCTCTTTTGATAGCCTGAAAAGCTTAGACTAGTCTCACAGGTCTCGCACTGCAACACCACCTGGGTGGACACTGAAACATGACAACTTGAGACCCCGCGCCCGCATGAACATACCAAATCCCGAAGGACACTAGCGACGGGTCGACAGTGATAGTGACAGTGACAGTGGCGTAAAGGTCCCATGGTCGCCATTGACAGCGAAGGGGGTGCGCTTAGAAGACGTAGAGCTCACCTTAGTTATTAGATGCAGATACTATTGATAAGGCTCTGGAGCTAGCAGATATACCCTTACCCACTGAAACTGATGCCAATGATATGGCAAGATCATCGATGGCACACCCAGAGTACAAGGATGAGGAAGTTATCCATAATCCTCCATAAGTCATGGTTGCAAGAACAGGGATGGTGCGGAGCAAAGCAATCCTCGGCATATACTTGTACGTATCCGCTCAATGCGAGATTGTGCAATGGTTACACAAGGCGTCCTGCCATTGCGAGGTCTCGCACAACCTACCCTACCGTATGCAGTCGACCATGTATTTAGATGGGTTGACATTCGGGTGTCCCATGCGTACCACTGACTCGGGGACGCTGAACAGCCTGGCCCAGCACTGGGGTTTAGAGGTTCAAAGGGCACGAGCTTACTCGTAATTCCCGCCGCTTGATAAGTTGTCATTCTACCCAAGGGAAAATTGGGCCAAGTGGGAAGATCGGGCCACTGGGAGCTTTGCTTGTGGAGGTGAGTGGGCAGTGGGCAGTGAGAAATGCAGTGTAAGGGCCCCGACTTTCCCTTCCCACCTGGACAAGGGATTGGGCCGGACTAAGTATAACTGGGTTAGCGATTATATTGACAAGCCGTCGGCCATTGAGGACAACCGGTAGCACAGACGCTGGAGCCCAGTGCAGGGATGGCGGTTCAGCGCCGTCGCCAGCGCCAGACCCTCAAGCACCTGGTAAACCCACGGCCTAATGGAGTCCTTCCAGGGTATCGAACGGTGGTTTCCGGCCGGCCCATTAGCGCTAGTTAGCGTTTATGATTGATCGCGAGGGCGGTTGGGGACATGCTGCTGGGCATGCATTGCGAATCCGCTACGCTGACGGCATATGCTGCGCGGCAGCCCAGTTGACAGGACACACAGCACACACGGCCCCGATCTCGAGCGAGGCCAGAGAGGTCTGACATATGGGCAGTATAGACGATGCTTGTGCCGCACTAGTGCTCTCCTGTCGGTTCCTGGCCGCCCGCAAGCAATAAACTTGCAGGCCGCGCCTGGTCACTTGTGCTGTGAGTTGTGGTCAGTCTGTCACTTTTGGACGGGGGTGCCGCCCGTTACATACATAGAGAGGTACCTGCTTGGCCAATTGTCTGAATCCCATGCGTCCCTTTCTCGTAATCTGGTCTTCTTCGCATGCTCCTTTTCTTCTTCCACCTTCGCCTGTGATTTTATTCCTCTCCTTCGTCCCTTCTGGTCCGCCCATATCCACTGCTGTCGTCCCTTTTTAAGTTCACCTGGGCAGGAGCCGATTTTGCACATCGGGCCAAAAAGGTCAGGGACAACGCAACCCGTCGCAAGGCTCTCTCCCACTCATGTTCAAAAGATTGCGGGCTCGAGATTAAGGCTCAGGCATGTTCCAGCCTATTTCAACGCCGCTGCTCTACCAGACGTCCTACGGAGTAGCGAATGCCAACATCCCAGAGTACACTTTTGCACCCACTCCGCTGGGTCAGGGCGGCAGCAGCGGGGGAGCCACCGCCGGCGGCCTGAGTCCGGATGCTGCTGCTAATGTCTACGCCTCGCCCATCTTCTCAAGTCTCCTCGACAACAACACCAACAACAACCACCCGCAACTACACCACCGCCCTCGCAACACCTACTCACACCACCGGACACAAAGTCACAAATACTCATCTTCACACAGCGGCAGACACAACAGCGTCAAGATGGAGCCGCCAAGTGACCTCGCGCAGCAGGAGGCCGCTGCCCGAGATTACCAGCCCGAGCTCGAGGTGCGTCTTTGAAGCTGCTTGCTTTTTCTCGCTTTTTTATTTTATTTTTTTATTTTTTATCCTGCACCGACAAAGTGGATTTCTTCACCGGTTCCGAAGCAGCTTACATGCATTCAGGGCCCTTTAGTCGGTGAGAAGAAGTCGAGCCACGCAATCACACAGGAGTATGCAAAAGCAAATCCTATATATGTGACCAAAACCATAGTAAGTACCTGAGACGATTCAACGTGAGTTGGGGCAAGCTCCGATGATCTTGCCAGACCACATGGGAGGCGGACTAGGCTGGCCGGGCGTGGCTACTCCTTCTCTGCACCCACCCCCGACGAGAACCAAATGCAACGGAGAGTTAACCTGATCCCAGGCATTACCCCAGACTTACTCGCTCTACCGTCAGATCCAAGGTGACGGTAACTGTGGCTGGCGAGGTGAGTTGGAACTTCTGCTAAATCCTGGGGGATCCTCCTGCATATCCGAGCACTACCCCGCAATTCTAATTCATGTCGTTGCCAAGGCATGCGCCGAGCGGCGACATGCTCACCCTGTCAACCCTATCGGATCATGCATGGGGGGTTGATACTCTCGAGTTGTCGTGACAGTGCTGACGTTTAGTTGCCACACCCAGCAATCGGCTTTGGCTACTTCGAGAACTTGATCAAATATGGAGACGTCAATCAACTGCAGGCCGAGTCAGCCAGATTGGCCACGTTGAATGACTTCATCGAGAAAGTAGGCGGCTACAGTCCTTACGTCTTCGAAGACATGACAGAGGTGACATGCGAGCTCTTGGCAGAAATCACCGAGGCTGTTGGCCAAGGACAAGATGCCATGCCCGTCTTGACGGAGAAGTGGAACAAGGAGGAGACCTCAGCTCCCATGATTTACCACCTCCGTCTCCTCGCGGCGTCATGGTTGAAAGGCAACTTGGCTCAGTATAAAGAGTTCATCACTGGGGATGCGGACACCTACTGCGAGGAGTGGATATTACCGGTGAACAAGGAGATTGACCAGATCGCAGTCGACCTGCTGTTCAACGTCTTTCTGAAACCCGCCAACATCGTCTTGGAAATCGCATACCTCGACACCAGTCCAGGTACGGAAGTCAACGTGCATCGATGGCCCGACGACGCCAAGGATAGGGATCCGGCTGCTCTCGGTCCTATCGTATGCCTCCTGTATCGCCCTGATCACTACGACATCCTCTATCGTGATGCTGTCGCACATCCGCCCCAACCGCCTGCGACACCTACTACAGTACAAGTCAATCGAGTGACCTCGCTCCGTCATCAGCACGATATTCAGAGCACTGTTCCTTCGCTTGGGACTTACGCAGACCTCGACATGACCACACTGTCCATGATTCCTGGCTTCGATTCGGCTGCTTTCGCACCGCTTGGCTCTCCTGCACCGGTATCATCCCATGGATCTGCGTACAGTCCGTCTCCCCAATCGGCGTGGATGCCTCAACCCTTCCCGGAAGGGGTACAATCAGCACCTTCCCCAATATCGTCAACCCACAGCGCGGTGCCTTCGCAACCATCACCTCAACCTCAGTCGCAAGAAACGTCCCTGACGTCGCTTCGTTTCAGCAAACACATGTACTCCGTGCCTGGCGGCGCCGAGGCGAATACATATGCTCCGGAGCCGACATTCCAGGTTCAGACGAACATATTCAAGCAAAGCTTCTACAACACAGCACATTACAACAACCCTCACTTTCAGCCCGAAGAATATAGGCCGGATCAGGATGACGAGATACCCACGGTCAGGATGGGGGGTCGAAAACGGAGTTCCTAGCATGGGTGCGGCATCAAAAGTCTTGGTCTGTAGAGGTCAGGTGTTTATTTCTTCTTATGGCGCTTTCATCTTCATGGCTTCACCTTAATGGCGGTAACAACAGATCAGCATTCGAGGCGTTCACCACTAAGGGGGGCTTTCTTGGGGCTTCTTTTGGGATGCTTTGCCGGCATTAATACATGTCACTTGAGCAATGGCAAGGCGTCTTGATGTCTTATGATCCACCACTGCAACGTCCGTCATTTATTCGAGACGGGCGAGAATAAATTCGATCTTTAGCATCAGAAATCAAACTTCGTTCTCGGGATATGTATATACACGAAAGTGAGCATGTAACTGCAATTCGTCAACATGGTCAGATACCGTGTGCTGGATGTAAGCTCATATCAGTCTTACTAATTGTGTAAGTTGCCATGAGTGAAGAATGGAAAGAGGAAAGCTGCATGACGTAGCGAAGGTGATCTAGGACGGAAAATTTATGTCCAAGTAATAGATTCCAGCGAAATGTAGACAGGTAGTTGGCAATGACATTAATCTAAGATGGTGCCGCGTTTCACGGCAGCGGAATTATCTAGTCTTGCCAGTCAAATACACTGGCCGGCATCCAAGCCATACCCGGCACTAGATTCCCTTGCCCGTTGTTCGATAGCTAGAATCATGGCCTCGGTATCCGGGTCCTCGTACCGGGTGCTTTGAACCTGGGCTCCCAGGCGCTCTTCAAACTCGTCCGCCCATGCTAGCGACAGCTGATTCTGCAATGTCTCGCCGGCTTGCGAATAGGGCTCCGCATCGCTACCCTTGTTACCGTACAGTTCGGCCACTATATTCGTGACATTTTTATCCTCAAGTCCGCATGCCACGATTCGCGACCACGGATTCGTCTCCTCGGGGCCCACGACCGGCATGCTCACGTTGACAGCGACCCCGAGCGCGGTAACGTGGCGCCGAAGATGTACGCCCAGGGCCGCGATCTTGCGCTCTTCCGCATACGAGCCTGTTGTCATCGGGGATGTGTTCCTGATTCCGGCCGGGACGTGCTTGACCCAGACGCCTGGGTTCGTGGTCGTGAAGCCCTCGATGCCGCCGCCGAGGCCGTCTTTGGTCACCCTGTCCAGCGCCGCGATCGTGGTCTTCTCGAGTAAGCACGCGTACTTGTGCACAGTGAACTGCCGATGATACTGCGAGTGTAGATCAATCACGGGCCAGAAGACTACCTGGCCCGGGCCATGGTACGTCGCCAGCCCGCCGCGCGGTGCGTTCACGACATCGGGTTCGTAGTTTCTCCGCTGGGGCTTGTTGGTCCCGGGACTGGTGTATTGTACAGTCAGAGGCGCGCGCAGGCGATCGTGCTCGGCGGCCGAGAGAGGGCCGTTCTGCCGCCGTCCTAGGGTGTATGTCGGGGCGGGCGTGAAGGAGATCAGGGTCGGCGGCGGCGCGGGTGGTTTCAGCGCCGAAGGGCCCAAGAGGGCGACGGAGGCTTTGTACTCGAGGAGGCGCTTCTGTAGGTGGGACTGCAGCTCGACGGCGAGGGCGTAGGTTGGAAAGTGAGGCGCGATCGACGGGATTCGGATGTGGCGAAGGATGGCCATGTCGCGGCGGGCGTACTCTGGGGTAAGCTCAAGCTGGTGATGCTTCGAGCTGGTTGACAGGGGGAGCTAAACCTGGGCGGGAGCTTTGTCCCACCGGAGATTGCGGTGTCTCGGTGCTATCGGTGCTTGCGGATTTCTGGATCCGGTAAATCGGCTCGGTATAGTCAACCCAACCCAAACGGACCTTCCTCCGCATCCGAGAATCTCACCCCCTGCCAAACCAAACAGACAGACGGAAGTTTTGGTTAAGGATCAGCGCACGTCACTACTGCATGGTGACTATAGTAACATATCATATCCAACCCTGATATCATTTGGCGGTCAAAGCAAAGTACCACGAAGCGGTGGTATGACAACGGTGGCTTTATCAAATCCTGCAGCTGGGCCAGGTCATGTGAAGTCAGCGACTAGTCTGGCTGCGATGCTCGTCTATCATTTCTCGGGCCCGTGTCGAGGTAAAAAGTGCACTGCATTGCGGCACAGTTCTAGGTGGTCGCCGTATCAGCGTATATACACGGCCGAGATTAGGAACGGCTCGTGACGCAAATCCCTCCTGGCCAGGCCCAGGTCCCCGTCGCAACCTGGTCGTGAATCGGACTGTCGCTTCGCTATCGTCCCGTTCCTGATGCTTACTCTCTCGCTTGCGAATCTTGGGGTAGCTTAGTCCTGGTCCGGTAGGTGACGACATAACCAACAGAGCATTCTTCCTTATCCCGGCAAAGCGCTGAGCGCTAACAGGAGTCAGGGCAACACCCAGCGAGCCGAGTCTCGCATTATCGACAACGGCCCTATTTACCCCAAGACGTGCTTACTTCACGACCCACCATTTCTGCACTTTTGTCCCAACGGACCTATTGCGTCGGGCCCATGGGCATTAGTAGCGTAAACCATACCTGATCCTTAGCGAGGCTCCGGGGTTGACAGGGCCGGGTACTGTCCGAGACCTTCGAGGTTGCTGCGCCCCGTTGACGATCATTAACCGATCAAGGTGAATAAGCTGCGGTGTGTTGCGGTGGAAGCAGCTCGTCTCGTGACTAGAACATGGGTTCGGGTTCTGCACCCTCTCTGATCTGTAAGGGACGTTCAATACTAGGGCTTGAATGCGAGGTAATGAACCAAATTTTTGGATTCTTTTAGCTCGACTGAACAAGTGCTGAGATGCGATTTGCATGTCATCCTTCCTGGTGATCCCCCTCTGCCTCTTCACCCGACTCCACGGTATCACCGTCTGTTTCTTCCTCAGACATTGTTCCATTGTCATCTTGGCTACTCGTATCTCTTGTCACATGTTCGTTCTCGCCGAGCTGGCTCTTTAGTCCAGTCAGTATGCCGCTCAGCCCAGACCTGACTTGGTCGCTCCTGGTCTGGTTCATGCGAAGTTCCAGCTCGTGGATCTTCTCTTGAAGCTCTCTCACTCTGAACGCCTCGGCGTCCTCTTCCGATTCTTCTCCCGGCTGCTCATCGCCCTCTTTTCGTGTCAATCCTTGACCGAAAGCCCGCTCGAAATTATCGGCTAGTCCCTGGTCCTTGATGGCAAAGACGATTTCTTCGATTCCCGCCCAGTCTTCCCTCCTGGCCTTACCCTTATTCCTCCCACCCAGCAATACCTTACTCCACGCTGCAGCTATCTCGCCAACTGGATTGCCGTAAGCACCACATCCCCAAGCACCTAGCACGACTTTCCGGGCCCCTTTGGCTTGAAAGATCCGCAACACAATTCTCATCTTCTGCAAGATGATGTCTCGGTCTTTGGCATTGACGTAAATTCCACGGCCTGAGTCCTCGTCCACTTCGGTCTCCGGCATCCTCAGCATGGCCGCGCTGACACAGTCTACGAACCAGCGATCCTGCTTATCCAGGTCGTCGCTCTTCTCGTTGCGGAATATTAGGACATCGGGCGTGTAGACTGCTCCCAGCTCCGGTAGGCGGTAGAATTCGTCCTTGAGAGAAGAGAGAAGAGTGCTGCGCATGCATAATGATTCTTCCTGACTGCTAGCTCCGTTGACGAAACCACCGCCTGGTGAGAGCGGTGAGGCCATATTCAGGATGGCCACCCTGGCACTCTTATTGCTGAGGTCAAATTTGCCCGTGGCGTCATTGCGTAACAGAGAATGAGCGGCTGTCAGTGTGTCTGTGACCTCGAGAGTTAACGTAGGACCACCGGCCAACGGTGCTGCTCTTTGATTCTTTCCCTCAGACGTAGTTGGCTGTGTCTTGCGAACGGGCGGCTCCACGATCAACTCTGACGACTCAGCTCCACGCTTAGCTCGTGGGTGAGCTGAAAGAAGTGCAGGTATAACTTTGTTGATGGTCGCTTTTGCTCTCTTTGCACGTGCATCGCGGCGGAAGCTTGGCGGCGCTAAGCCCTGAGACGGCTCGGTTCTGCCCATGATCCTCGCGACTGTCGTTGAGCGAAGAATCAACGATTGCGAGGTGAGCAAAGTGGCGATCAAACTCTAGATCACGCGATATTGTATGGTTGTCTTAAAGCACGCTGTGGTGGGCATCAAGGTCCTTGTCTGTCCCTCCGGGTATCGTATGCTGCCATTGGGCGGGGTGAGTAATAGGGCTAAATGCTCTAATCCAGTGGCCTAAGGCAAACGTCTCGATGACGGTGGCGCTGCCACCCCCGCGAAAGAGAATTTCATGAATGAGAGCGTAATCTACACAATCTATAACTCACAGGGTTCCAGGAGGAAGAACACTATAAATACAAAATTGACAAGTCCGCCATCTATCCGTCAAATGTTTTTAAGAGGGTTGCGGTTCGCTATTTTGGGGTCACCTAACTCGAGCGCCTGCACGGTGGTGCCCCGCCCTAACATCCGCTGAATCTGTGTTCGCTTCTGATAGAATGGAAACTTGACCAGCGCGTTCTGTGACGCTGTAGGCTATGCAACTCGACAGATAAGGACACATGATAGCTGCCATCATGTGTAGTGACTCATCCTTTGCGAGCTCCTCTTATAGGCCGTGCCTTCGTCCACTCGTGAGTCACGTTTCGCTCCTCATCTCCTACGGCATCACTGACGCGTTGCCAACACTACATGTACAGCCGTTAGATTGGTACCCAGGGCGCTGACATGTCTCTGCCATATCGCGACTCTAATTGACCGCGAGAAACTTGCCTTAGCCGCCAGGCAAACAAAGGGATTTTCTTGCGTCAACCCTAGCAAGACTGCGTAACTTCTACTGGCAACCTCGAACTGCGCAGATGATCCTAAGCCCTGATAGCAAAGTGAAGGCGCACCTAGGATAAGCCACGGCCAGTAATTCCCAGTGCCTTTTTACTCACAGCTAGTGTGTAAGGCGGAGTGCTAGTTGGTGGTGTGGTTGTTGAATCCATGCACTGCCGGGTCCCTATCGTCGCAGCACGACCAAACACTACATTCTAGTCTCGTCCCCTAATGTCCTAAACGATGTATGCTTAGACCTTTGGGCTTGAGTAATGACTTGTGTATTCATCCATTCTAAGGTAATACGAATGGCTTTCAATATAGCGGCTCCCTTCATCGGGTCAGTTTGGGTTGAAGATATCATCAATTGACGACTTCTCCATGTTGACGTTTCCCACTGATATAGATGATATGCAAACCGGCCTGACACATGCCGAATTAGCGTCAGTTCCTCCGTTGGAAGCTCTATAAACCCAGCAGCGTTGAGTCTTCGCTGCTTTCACTAGACGTTTCCTCACTGTCTGAGCTAATCAAGCTGGGCACGCTGCTTAGGCTAGGACTGTCCTCGCTGTCGGAATCCGTCCATTCGTTGCGGTACAGGTAGGTTGAGGCGTATAATTGCCCACTGGTCCCTCGATCTTGGCGAGAGTCGTTGTTTGTTCTTGTGTGCCCATTGTCATGACCCAAGGTGGCGCGTTCTTGGCCAGGACGAGACGGATGTTCGACTGGCCCAAGCCCGGCGTGGATATGAGCCCAGCGTCGATGGCCACTTTCTGGCCATGGCGCGTCAAAGAGCATGCTGTCGGACATGGCGGCGAGGGAAAGTAGTATGAAGAACAGCACAAAGGCTATGCAAGCGACGACCAGCGCGATGCCTCCCACTTCCGGGAGACCATCGCTTTCTAGGTATCCTTTTGGGGTCATGTTGATCCACTATACAGGCTGCGCTCGACCGACTTGTGGTTTGATTACCTAGTCTAAGCGTGGGAGAGGCTTTGCCGGTGCCTGGCAGGTGAGCGTCGAAGCTTGGCAGGATTTCATGCAATACAGAAAACGCAATGAAGAGTTCAGTAACAGAAGTTTCCTTTTGCTGTGCGGATTATTGGTCCTGTTGTAGTTTGATTTACTGGTTTCTCCGATTGATTATGTGCTCAAGTTTGATACAGATATGATTTATCTCCGAACGACAACAATTTTCTCTGAGAATGTTCTCGCGTTGAATGTTTTAGGTTTTCGAACTGCCAACGCAAATATTGTTCTCATCAGGAACCATTCCTCATGCGTCAGTTCGGTCAACAGTCACGACCATATATCATGTCACACGGAGCAAGTTCCAAGTTGGGGACTAATTTGGGACTGTTGCCCCAAAGTACATAGACAGAGTGAAATTTACGCTACGTAAAGCGCGATCCCAACAACTGTATCTCCATGACTTGCAGCACCCTGGCACGACTCGTCAACCTCAGCATAACTTTATCATCACATTTACAGCAGTTATTAGTCCGTATTTATTGGTTGCGCACCCCCTGAATCGGGTTTGATGTGTATACAACACGGAACTTTAGTGGCGGAAAGGCTATGTAAGACCTATTCGTAAGCTCTTGAGAAATTTCATCCAGTCATATCAAGTGAATTGATTTCATAAACTCGATTAAAATTCTTGTAGCTCATTTTGGAAGAAGACGGCATCCTTGAAATGAGATAGATTGAAATTACTAGGAATTTGTGTTTGGAACACACCGTTGGAGTCATACTGGGTGACGACCTCGTTGGTTCCGCCCACATCCTCGACCCCGTGACTTGCGAAAGGATGTGCCTCCCGCACCTATGATATAGGAAGCGCTACTTGATATCAGCGTCAAGAGATTTGGCTTCCACCGCTCTCTTTAAAGGAATATCCCTAAGTTTAGTTATTGATTTTGAAGGACTTGGATGACACATGAGTGCTATGATGAAGCATCAGAACCTTAACAACAGAGTGATCCAGGAGGGGTCTTGCTGAGACCGAATCGTAGCCGTTCATGATACAAACTATATAGGAAATAGACAGCAGTCCATGGTTGGTTTTCTTTTAATTTCGTGTCAAACAACGGCACAACATGTGTCACCCCGTGTTGGGTTGGATTGGGAGTGGGTTACAAGGCATGACAGTGCGGACAAGAGAAATTGAATTATTTGTACAGTATCAGGACCCATTCAGACATCTGTCCACCCCCCCCCCCCCCACAGGTTCTACCATGTTGCTCTATAACCTGTGCATTGAGACCATTGAATGCGTTGGAGATCCGCCAATGCTTATCAGCCAGAACCGGTCCATTTCCTTACTCGAGCGTCCGACAACAGACTTGTCATGTTTGATCGGACCACTTTACGTGTTGTGGCCAATAAGGTACTATAATCGCCTTTGCTCTCTGTCGACAACACCTCATAGGTCTTATTCCACAAATCTATACGTGTCTGGCATCAACCTAGTTAAGTATAGATTCCGCACCGATACGCACCAGCGAATGCACGATTTGGCGGTCGCTTGGGGGAAGAGCAAGACTTTAACCCCCGAAGACATATAACATTGCAATTCGGGGTGCTCTATATTAGTCTGGAACTTGATACCTTCGTATCACGCTTTGGGCGCCCGATGGGTTGGTCGTGAACCACGAGGAAAGTTAGGAACGTTATGACGAAAACCAGAGCCGCTAGCTATATGACGCGAACAGAACCAGGGAGCCCTTGGAAGGGGAGCAGCGAAAGGAACCAATAGCCTCTGGCGCCACCCTGATCTGCAAAGCACAAATTTGGATTACGTGCTTCGGTTCCAAGGGCCTACGCCTTGTAGCCCTGGCCACGTCTGATAGAGATATGTTCTAGAAATAGGTGCGTTGGGAATTTGCAGCATGTCCCCCAAGTCGAAAAACAAAAGTCCGGGGTCGATCCGGCTCGCCGGGACCAGCATGCGCAGAAGCACGAGGGTCCCTTGCACCGATCCCAGGGCTCCCAACGCCCAGCGATCCTACATGTACATGTATATAAGAGAACGGACGGTATCTCCGCTTCAACTCCCATAACCTAGGTCGACTATATGTGCGACAAACTCCTCCTAGCAGCTCATGCAGAAGAAGATGTTGCACTAAGACGAAGCGAACCATTCGTGAAGTTCATGCGCACATTTGTTCGACATTTAGCTTTCCAGCCTAGACTGCAAGAAGTTGTCACAGCAGTAGTGTATGCGTTCGTGAGGTAGGAGCGAGTGCGTGTGCACAGTACGTTGGACTCGGGCGATATGATCAAGGTTCAGTAGACTGGTGATAGCCTGGTCGGCGGGTTCGGTTTGTGGGGCCCGCGTTTATAGTTTCCTAGAATTGAAGCCGTGCGCCTGGCGCTTGCTAGATGGTGCGACGGCTGATTTGCCCAAGGCTTGACCACCTGCATATGGGATCCGCTACCACGAGGACATCAATTAATGCGAAACATTTCGCTCATGCGAGCTCATGCGAAAAAATCCGAGGCATGGGATATACCGGGGATTTCTCACGTGTTTTTTTATCATTATCAGTAAGCATCGTCCCCTGATCCTTACTTTTACTTCAAGTCTTTCCACATCAATGGGATGTGCAGCGAGAGTGACACGTCGTATAAAAACGTCAATGCTTTCCTACAGGGAATGCATCTCGCTGAGTTTAGTGTGTTGTTTTCCGTAAAAAAGAATACAGTTCCTCTCGTTTCACCGTCATCTGGTCTACGCAGGCTTCCTCTGACTCATAAGCCATTCGTCCGTTCGAAATGATGACTCTTGACTTGCTGACGCCCAGATCCTCCACCATCATCAGTACTCATGCGTTCCAAGAGTCTCACAACGATAGGCCCTCGTCTCGGGAGAGTCGGGTTGATGCCGAACACACGCGGAAGCCGAAAAGGGATGATGTGCTTGAGAGCATAATCCCACGGCCCGGGGCGATCCGTGCTATGAACTCCAACCAACAATTCCTCCGTGAAAACGAAAGTGCTATTGGTGATGGCCGTACTCATTATTTGTCGGAAAACAGCCATTTGAAACCGAGGAGTTTCAGCTCAGGCCCAATTTCGGATGCACTGTCCACCAGGGAGGATGAGGAGAGCAACTTTGGTGATTTTCCACCGTCACTGATGTCAAGCTTCAACAATCCGGTCAACACATCTGAAAGCTCGGCGCCTAGTCCGGAAAGGAGAAGTACACGGTCGTCCTCCAGAAACAGAGTTCCGGTTCCAGCCAGAAGATCATCGCGGGCTAGAGGCCACAAGAATGACAGAAGCAGCGACGTTGCAGACCGAGGCGATCACGACAGCGAGGTGTTTCGGGGTATCACCGCCGCAGAGGTCGAATCAGCTTACAAACTGCTTGCGGCCACCGAACAAAGCAATTATGGACCATCTAGACATTCACGAGAGTCGTCAGCGCAGACTGACCGTTCTGCAACACCGCCGCCGATCGGCCGGACTCGGCGGAGGGCCGACAAAGCGCCTGAAAATAGCGACACAGCACAGAGCTTGAGGCCCACCACACCCGAGACTGCTGTATTCCTGGAAGAAGCACCCCCATTGCCCAGGAGAGAGAGCCAGGCGAGCTTCGGGAGCCATAGGTCCCAGAGAAGCCACAAGAAACGATCCCAACGTGTGGATACTCGAGGTTCTGTTCCCGAGCAACTTCCATCGGCTCGCGAATCCAGTCTACTTCCACCAGGAACGAGAAACAGCAGTAGACCGCGATCGAGAAAGGCCCGAGGGAAAGAATTCGACGACGTCGAAGAGGATCTAGGCCTGCGGCCTCGCCACGTAAATGAGAGTTATGAAAGGAGTAGCACTCATAGGCGTAACAGCATTAGGACCGACACTTCATCCCACCGCCCAGTAACTACAGCTAAGAGGATCTTCGGCGACGATGCGCTTTCCGTATCCAAGGGGATTTCCACGGATCGACGCAGTATAGTCAGCCATAGCTCATCAACTCGCCTCCCGGACTTCTTCAGTTACGAGATATTTCAAGTAGTCCTTCACAATCCCGCGACTGCACACCAGCTCTTGAAGTTTAGCGAAAGTCGTGTTTGCGGTGAGAACATAGAGTTTCTGAACAAGGTAGGTGACTATAGTCTTCAAACTTTTACGGTTTTGCCTTCTGGGTACTTACTGATAGTGGCTGAAAACAGGTGGACGAATACCAGAAAGCTTTAGGCAACCTCACCACTGTCCTAGGCACAATTCACAAGGACTTCATGTCTCATGACTCAGATTTCCAACTTGATGTGCCCCACGATGTCATGAGGTCTGTATATAAGGACATCAAGTCATTGGCTAGAAAGACTATTCCAAATATGGAGACGCTCTTTACGGACATGCAAGCAAGGATAGAGGAGCTTGTTTTCTCGGACGTGTACCCGCGGTTCGTCAGGCACCAGCTAGCACTCAGCGCGACACAAGCGCTGGCAAACGATCGCCACCGCTACGCCGGTCTAGGTGACTGCTTCTGCCTCACTAATCCCAAGTAAGTCGACACCTCTTCAGCCTCGCCTTTGGCTTTACTGACAATCAGCAGCAAAGCCGACAATCCCATAGTCTTTGCCTCGGACGGCTTTGTCAAGGTGACCGGGTATGGCCGTCCCGAGATCATCCCCCGGAACTGCAGGTTCTTGCAGGGACCTCAAACAGACCGAGTCCCTATCAGGCGGCTCAAGCAGGGCATACGCGAATCTAGGGAGTCGGTCGAGCTAATACTGAACTACAAGAAGAACGGCGATCCATTCTGGAACCTTTTATATGTCGGTACGCATCTTCAACCTCCAATGATGACATGATTGTAGTCGACACTAACGGTAGATTCAAGCTCCACTGTACGATGTAAACGGAAAACTTTCATTTTTCATTGGTGGACAGGTGAACTGTTCGACCACGATTCACAGCAACGCCGACATCATGAAAGTCTTATCGTTGAGTGCCTCTGGCGATGCACAAGATGAGAACAAAGAAACGGCAGTACAAGCTCCACAGAGGCACGGCGCGCTCCCTTCGGCTCGGAAAGCTTTCCTTAAAGCATTCGGTGTACGGGTTGACGAAGGCAAGGCTCCGCTCGGTCCAGCAGGGATGGAGCACAAGGTGCTAGGTCGAATGGAGGGACAGGACTTGGACGCTCAACTGAAGGAGTTCTACACGGCATACTCGAAGTACCTCGTGGTCAAGGCGGATAACTTCGTCATTGCCTACTATTCCGAAGGCGTCTTGGAGGCGCTGAACCCGGCGAACAACACGGCTCTGATCACTGGCCAGGAGGTGTTCCGATTCTTCCGGCAGAACATGGTGACCAAGGAGACGGACTACCGCAGCAAAGTTCGCAGCGCTGTACGATCCGGAACCCCGATCAGCGTTGAGCTGCGGCTGCAGACGCGCCGAAGTGCGCGATTCCGTGGCGACGAGGTATTTGCGACGCACTGGACTCCACTCAAGGACGAGAATGCCGAAACGCACTGGGTCGTTATCGCATTGGCGTCAACCATGTTTTGAGGCTGGGTCGCTTTCGAGAAACTCGGCTCCGTGGGTTCACTTGGAGCTAGCAGTGCGATCTTCAACGCGGAGTGCCACCTGTGCGATCTTCAACGCGGAGTTCCACCTGTGCGGACTCAAACATGGCCCTGCCGCACGCCGTGTCCATGTTGTCCGTACTGTCGTTCAAAGTCGCGTCATCGTACGATACACTGCGAGTTGGAAGTGCATGTATCCACTGATAAAGCCACTCTTAGTGCATTAGCTAGCTAGCGAGGAGCACCATTAGTGTTCCAACGCACTGATCATTGCCTCCAGCGGCCGTCGCGTACCGTAATTCAAAATTACAGCGTGGTTATCGAAGTTCGCGAAGAACCGAACCGGACCCGAGACATGGGCTACGGAAAAGCCCGTCTAATTAGCAAGCCAGGAGTCTCCATTGCCTTGTTCTACCAATTGAATTGGTGATTCCTGATGCAAGCTTCTTTTTATGTTGACTGACATGTCGGGTTGCCAATCTGCCAGTTTAGCGCTTCGCAACTGATAGATAGCTCCAGCAGCATCCACAGAGCGCAACAGCTGCCAGCTTGCGGTACCTCGCTGTACAAAGTAGCGCAGTCTCATGAGATACCGCATTTTGAGAGTGGATGACACGTGCCATGATTAGCCCCATCAATATAATGTATTATGATTAATTGTTTGCTGAACTGTAGTAAGGGAACTCCCGTTGCCCTGCATCAAATATTGCACGTATCTCGGCCAGAGAATTCGTGAACAGCAGTGTTTCTGTCTGCCAGCCATTGTGAATGGGGAGGCACGCCTGATTACGGTGGCATACACTCCTCGTTTGCCGCTCTGATATCAACGAGCTCCGTGCCGTGTAAGCATGCAACACTTTCCAGAGTTCCAATACTGAACTTTATGGTACTATATCCATGGAACTTCAATGATTTGTACATATGAGCGTAACTCGGGCGTGGTCTCGTTTGGATCACCCACCGAAATTATTCATACCCTTAACAGTAGATCACACCATTAGGGTAATTTCCCAACTACTTATGGTGTCGGATTTCTCCTTTGTTACTGGACTAGGAAGCTGTGGATTCGCGACTCCCTCAAAAGCAAAATATTCTCCCCATCATGGTGCACATCTATCCCTCTCGATATAAGTGTCATGCCCGTGGCTCCGTCCTTAAGCAAGAGCTCTTCCGGCGTTCCTCTGAGATGAAAGAAGGAACTAGTTCGGCAAGGCTGTTTTCTGTCATGGTCAGTTCTTCCGCACTTCACACAGCGTGATTCCTGTACATAGCGCTCTCAAACATGATATCTGACATGACTGTTGCGCTTTAAGATTGATCGAGATATCTGGGGTAATACCTCCTCCCATAATTTCTGTCCTGCGGGGAAAGGGGGCAGTAAATATAATGCTGGGCTGGTAGGTCCTTAACTATTAAACAGCAGGATGTGCCTCGACCCATTGAAGCTGGGGCTAGATCTTATAATGAGGGAAAAACACTGTAACAAAACCTCAGTGGGACTTACTGGTAGATGTTGGAAAGAGTTTAAATATTTTGTCTTAGCCTTCACTTCCTGCCCTTTAGTCGTCAAGTCGCTCGGCCTTCTGGGCACAGAGTGGTATGTTTCCTGTAACCTCATGCACACTCTGAGCACCGCTTTCTGTCAGTAACTCTAGGATGCAGCTCGCGAGGCTCCCCCTAATTCTGGCTTGCTAGAAGTTCGAGCACTAAATTCAGCGATAATAAGCGAAGTGTCATTACCTGGGGAATCTAGAACGCCGTTGCAATGTCCTGCACCCTGTAGTGGCTGTTCGGTCACGGCATTTTGACGAGACCTAATTAAGAAATTGAGAGACATGGGATTGTAGTTCCGTATCATTGACCAATGACAAAGCCGACCCCTGTGACATCTGTACACAGTTGTGCACACCACTGTGTGGTAGGGTAGCCGCTCGCGTGATTGACCCTCTACACAGCGGTGCACATGGCAAGGCTCCAGGATGGGGTAGTATTACCCTGCTTGTTTTGATGACATCAGGGATTATAAATAGTGGACATGGGTATTTGCTTATGGTTCATGATTTGACCAACGCCTTCCGGGTACGAGGAGCGTAGTGTACACAGTTGTGTAGCTAATTGTGATTGGTCCAAAGGGTGCCCCACTGAAGATACAAAACCTGTAGGACTCTGGCGGACGAAGTCGCTACTTTTTCTTTCCTTTCACATAGCGAGTTCGTATCCTTGAAGTCAGAGGAGCCATTACAGAACGACCCAATATACAGCCCTGATGATTCAGTGTCGCTGAAATCGAGACACAACCACGATTCCAACGGTACCCGAGACTCGAACGAGGTCTACAAGATGGGAGAGAATAGTGTCGCTACGATAGGCTCCACTGCATTCGACACTACCTCAAAGCTCAAGCTGAACCCCAAAAGACGGAAAATAAGACAAATATGGACGAATCCTGCGGGAAGTGACGAAGGCATCAATGAATCACTCGACAAGTCCATGCCTGGAGCCATAAGCCCGGCTCCAGTGGTGGCGTCGAGCGACGCAGTCTCAACACTACGGCACCCAGTTGATGATGTAGGCTGTACAGAAAATGACAGGTTGTGCCATCTGCCCGAGCAGATGCTTTCACATGAGTCCCGAGTACACGAAGTGCTTGAAGATACAAGTCATAATTTCTGGGATGACGGTATGTGATAAGAGGAGAAGAGAACATCGAGCCCCATATGCCCATCTACTTAGCCCGCACCAGACCAAACCCGCACTGAAATTCGGATTACTCGGGTTATAGCTGATCAGCTGACACATCAAAAATAACATAGTGCATTGGAAGTCGTGGGACTTTGGCCACACCATCGAACAAGACCCATCTATTCCGCTCCAGTTCGACATAGACTCTATTAACAGTACGGGTTACCTGCCTATCACGGGCTATACGCTTGGTGACAAGCCATTGCCTTCCATGTGTCATAATGATCTGCAGACTTCCACAGCTGGGCAGCAATTGGAAGGGGTCGAAGTGGTGCTGCCCGTGGGCGATGAGCTTGGCGCTGACTCCTCGGCATCTAAGAATAGTGTGCCACCGGTTGTGCCGCTAGACTTAGGTATCAATGAGACAAGTATTTCAAGTTCTGCGCGAATAGGGAAAGATATACAATGTATACCTCAGGTCATATTCGAGTCTGAAAGACTTCAAAACACCATTAAGAAAAGAAGCTGGGATGGTTGTGACTTCTTCCATCAGGGAAAAGTGGACGACTACAAGCTCTTGGACAATCAGGAACCTTGCACAGACATCAAAAACGGCGAAGAACGGATTTTAGCTTGTCCTTTCTACAAGAAAAACAGCAGCAAGTATCAAGAGTGCCACAAGTTTGGACTTAAGCGAATCAAAGACGTGAAGCAACATATATACCGCAAACACAAGAGGCCAGATTATTACTGCCCAAAATGCTTCGATGAGTTCAATGATCCAAGAGGCCGCGATGATCACGTCCGTGGAAACAGCTGCGCCAAACGCAAGAGTCCTCACTCAGATATGATCTCGGAAGACAAAAAGAAGAAGTTGGCACAGTGCTCTGCACGAAGCAAACCAATAGATGAACAATGGTACGCAGTGTGGGATCTGCTATTTCCAGGACAGCGAAAGCCTCAGTCGCCTTACATGGAGGATGGGGGCCAAGAAGTCGTGCATCGAGTCCGATGTACCTGGAATGAGCAGCGATCAGAGATCATCAGAAGCGTCATGAACGAGTTTCCCGAGTCGGCAGTTACCTCAGACACAATTTCAAGAGCAGTGGACTGTGTCTTCGAACGTCTCGAACAACAACTCTTTCTCCAATCTCTTTGAAACTCCGATCCGAAACCCAGAACTACTAGGATGAAAACACTGGCTACGATAGCTCATCATAGACATAGCATCAGTGTTAGGATCAACAGGTGTCTGCGTAGCAAAGCTTCACTCGCCTGGCATCTCATATAGAATTCTAGATTGTAACTTTGAGTCTGTCCCAAGTGAATAGTTCTTGCATTGTATCATGTCAACTGACACTTGGGATGAGCTTTTTGCCATCAATTTGAATTAGGTATTAATATTAAGTTTGTTTGAATATTGACAAAGAATAATTAAATAATAACGATGGCTATTATTAGATACCGGAGTCCTCCTGCACAATGGATTTGCTGTCCTGATAATTGTTCCACGCAGTGCAGGTGTCGTCCAATCTGTCGCTATCGACTGTACTCATGATCTCGCTTTCGCGCTCAATAAACTGGAGGGCGAAACCCTCGCTAGTGTGCCAGCCCTAAGTAAAACGATTAGCGCATCGTTTATTGATGGAGGAGAAAGGAACTCACAATATGACAGTGCATCAACCATGCACCGGGGTTATCCGTGAAGAAAGCCAATGCGAGGTAGCCACCAGAAGGCAGCATAGCGACGTCTCTTCGTGGCGGGTTATCCATGTTCAGTGTGACGGAGTCGTCATATGAACCGGTGCCCTGAGCTAGAATGACGAAATCATGTCCGTGGAGGTGGATAGGGTGAGCGACGGTCATTGTAGTCTCGATGACCAGGTATGTCCAGACATTGGCTTCGTCCAACATGATAACGGCATCAGACGTGGCGAAGTCACCCTCGTCGTTCTCAATCTGGAGCAACGAAGGGTTACCCCAGTCGGTAATCATAGTCGTGCTGTTCAAGAACCAGCGAAATGCGCCGGATCCATAAGGAGCTACCTTGGCGACTTCGACAGTTTCGGTGGACGCCAAGCCAACAGTCCACGGAACGACTGGGACCAGGTTGGCGGTCTCGTCATCACAACCGTCGGTATAATCGTAGCCGGTTGTGCTAGGCACGGTAGTGGAGCTATCATAGTAGATGATGCCCTTGATGTTGGTCTGTTGGGTGTTGGTTGAACAAGATGCCTGAGGTATGGCGCGCATCCAAAAGCTATCAGCAATGTGGCCTTGATCCGCAGTAACAATGACATCATAACGCTGACCTATAGAAATTCTCGTTAGCGGCGTGTATGAGTTGGTGAACCTGGAGTGAATCTGAGACATATGATAATATGCTCATGGCAACGAGGCACATAGAATTGCATTGGATGAAGATCTGGTGGATGTTGATGGTAGTGGGATTGGTGCATTGGGGTTGGGTAAGGAATGAGAAGAAGTGCTTACCGATGTTAACGCTCAAAACTGTGGTCTCGTATGGCTCGATAGGAACGAGATCGCTTGAAATAACTTGGAGCGTGTGGTTGTCGATACTGAACTTGAACATAGAATCTATAGCACCATTGACAATCCTGAGCCGATACGAAGTACCAGAGACGAATGTTGTACTCCATCGCTCTCCGACTTGGTCCTCGGAGTCATCATCTCCCCAAACATTCACACCATTAATCAGGCCGTTGTCTTGGTTCGGGGGGCCTTGCGCCTCTGCCTGCACGAACAGTTCGTCGGGGGTTTGATGAGTCCAGTCGTTCAAAAATACAATTCCCATGTCCTCATCGTAGTTCGCAGATGCTGGGCCGTTGATGACGATCGGGCCAAAGACACCTGCCCATGCTTGGAGTGAAAAGTGGGAGTGATACCAGGTAGTTCCGTATTGTGTTGCCCTCCATTTGTAAGTGATACTCTCGCCGGGCGCGGTAGGGCATTGAGTGATGGATGTTACACCATCCTGGTCATTGGTGTAGTTTTGTCGAATTCCATGGAAATGAAGCGATGTTCCATTGAGAGAGTCGGCCAAGGAGTTGGTAACATGAACGATAATGTTGTCACCTGGTCCTGCGTTAGTCGTAGCGCGGGCGGTTATCAAGAGCTCAACATACCCCAGTCAGCAGTGATCTCAGGCCCAGGGATGGAACCATTGATCGTTATGCCATAACGGTCCACCCCATCGGGAGAGTAAGTGCCTTCGACAACGTCAAACCAGAACTCGCGAGTTACTCCCGTGTCAGGCACTTCGTTGTAGTAGTCCGTGTCAATGGAATAAGGACCCCATTGGAATCGAGTACTGGCGGTATTACCATAAGTTGTTGTGGTTGCGGATGCGCTTGCTGAGCTTGATGTTACAGATACAGAAGAGCTGGCTGTCGAGCTACTTGTGGAATTGCTGATTGAAGCAGTGTAAGTTGAGTTGAGGCTCGCCGTTGAGTAGCCAGAGTGTGAAAGGCTTGTGCTTGTCGGGCTGCCCGAAGCTGTCACGCCGCTTGCTATTGAGCTGCCTGAGTATGACACTACGACGTTGGTTGGGCTCCCTGAGTGTGAGCTGCTTGAGGACGAGACAGCATATCGTGACGAGCCACCTGAGGCTGGGACGGCATATTCTGATGAGCCACCTGAAGCTGAGACGGCATACTCTGACGAGCCATTGAAGTTGGGTGAAGTACTTGCCGAAGGAGTCAGTGAACCTTCAGTGCCAGTTGGAGCATTATTAGACGAAAGAGACACAGATTGAGGGATGCGACAGGCAGCGGTGGCAGAAGATGGGAGTAACAGAAAAGCTCCCAAAGCCCCAGTAGAGATGAACGAAATAAACATTATGCTAAGCGAGAGACTGCTTTGACTTTCAGTCAAAGCTGGAGGGGAACAACGAATGAATAACGAGGGTTACGGAATGCAACTTGATGAACAACCTTCAAGTTCTTTATAAACATAGCCGCCGGACATTCTCGCAGCTCGGATATATATTTCGGCCGACGAATTCAGAAACCAAAGCAAATATCTAAGCCTCGGGGGCTATAATGACCAAAATCAGCCACATTGCGCTTCTTGAATTGTGTGACGTGTGCAACTAATAGGGATGAAGTCTTCTGGGCCCAGGCACAGATCTGGAATTGGTATTGTACATCAGATCGTGTGCCCAAACCGGCAGATAGATACGGGTGAGTTCGAGATCCGCAATGCTTAGCCTTGAAAAAGACTTACGTATGCAACTCCTAGTGCTGAAACTAACCTGAGATCTAAAAGGTAATCTAGTCCCAATGGTCTGGCACCAGTCAAAGCACCGTCTAAACGAACATATGGCCCGTGATTCAACACTCGCTCGTTCTCAGACCGACAACCGAAAGCGCCGCGACGAAGAGAAGAGAAATGCGGAGAACGACCAAGGAAGAATGATACAGAACCTTCTTCGTAGATGTCAAACTTCCTCTGCTAACTTTGTATAATTTGATCTCTTTGATGCAGCAAGCCGGATTAAGTGTAAATGGACACAATATTCTCCACAACGAAATGAAAAATTATGGTTATTTGAAATAGTATGACTTCCTTTATCTACCCTTAATTTAACAATATTGGCTCTGTCACGAGAGTTGCCTTACCTCAATTGTGAACATTCTCCGGTATGAAGCGAGACGAAGGGCGATACGAGCGGCGGGTAACAGGAGTGCATTAGTTAGCGCGGAGATTCGTAATTGATTTTTGCTACCAAGACTCTAGTACCTCTTCTTCGCCTAAGACTATCGGAAGCAGTTACGAACATGTTTTCGTCTACTGGATGCAGACTAGTTCAGGTGCAAGTAGTCGTTCCGGTAGCGCAGGAACGCGCTACGGCCGGCCTGCTTTAGCTGCTTCAGTGCTAGATCGCACGGGCACTAACGATGATGGCCTTCGGCTCCGCGGATCCGTACGATGATTCTCCGGAGGCCCCCCTGACTAGATGAATAGTTAGTCGGTTGAGTACGTCAGCCTCGTGGAATGAGATCTGATGCTTGGGCTTGGGATGTTGGTGCTCGCCCCGGAATTATGTGCGAGCATAGATTACGCTCACATACGAACTATTCAAAAGCTCACAGCCGTTCCGTACGATTTCCAACACTTACAGTGGTGCTTATGTTTCTGTCTGTCTTCTGACGACCACTTTCTACTGTCTTGTCATCCTGATTGCTCCAGTCGCTCTTTAACACGATCCATCATGTTTAACAAGCTTCTCCTTACGTTGCCTTTTGTCCTGGGCGTTCTCTCAAACCCGGTCCAAATTAGGGCGACTGTCCCTGATAACTTCACCCTCTATGCCTATGGCTCTTCATCTAGTTCCGGCATCGGCGGGCTCCCGGTGCTTGCACTTGACGGTGAGTTCTTCTTCTTTAGTATTATTATTCTCAAGAAACTTCCACTGATATCATCCAGGTCTTGCCTATATCGTTGACTTGACGACAGAGACCAGCGCACAAAACGTGACCTGTAAGTCGCGATGATCCCTTGAACCACTATCTGCGTGCTCATAACTGAAAATAGTCGACCTAACATCATCAACATTCACTGGGACCACCTCGGATGGTGTAGAGAGCCTTCTCTACATTCCATCCACTTCTGGCCCTGTAGGCTTCACTACTACAACTAGCGACTCCTCGAAGGTTACGTCTGGCTTTGGATTTTATGGTGGAGTGGCCTACTGCTACACACAGGATGCTATCAGTACCCTTTGGTACGCTGTACCCACCGAGCAAAGCGGCCTTTGGCAGCTCACCTGGGACAGCGATAGCGATGCTGCCATTGTTGTTGCGCTCAGAGACAATGCTCCTTCATCTTAAAGAAGCCACATGTAGGCCGAGGAGAAGGAGAGGGCAGGCATCGTAATTATGCTTTAGTCGACACCTACATTTCTGATATCTGTATTATACATAATTTTCCTCAAGTGTGCTGCGCATCGCTTCGAAACCCATGCGAATATTCCGCTTCCAGACATGGCCATCAAAAGCTACAATTGGTGTTTCCTCTCATTACTTATAGCAAATACGAACGGATGAATTCAAAGTTGTTTAGCATTGTTTGATTGATTTCCCCGCTGTCAGCAGGAGTGTAGCACAATACTTGTACTATTTATGTGTTATATAACCTGATGTGTTATATCGTTGCAGATAGGTGTGGCTAGGTGCAGGGGCGCTCGAAGAGGATGTCATAGTTACTCCACGTCAGGGCACTAGTCATCATTTGTGACACAGAATCTTAACATAATTCTGTATCTTGGCTCTTATTACCACATGAAAGGAGCTCGGTGCATAAAACAAGCACCTGGTATTGATCCACATAGCGGTGAGTGGCTTTGAGCAGCTGAACTACCCTTGGCGAGCTCGTTGGTTCGCATTGGAAACTAGTCTTTTCTTCGTCGGAAAGACGATCACTTATCACAACATAGCACTCAGAGTACTATTCGTAACTTCTTCAAGAGACTCCAGCTTGAAAACTTTGAATATGATGCTTTCGGTAATGGCATTCCTGGAAAGCCCTGCGCTAGTATTATTTCCCTGTAATGCCACAATAAATCAATGTATCGACCCAAGCATGCCAGAGTAGAGGAGAACATCCTAGTGAGGGCAGAATACTCATTTTATTATTCAATACAGGTCTATCGTAATTTTATACTTGGCGCTGAATCAATGCATGATTAGAAATCAGAGCACTAAACTACTGGTCTGTCCAAACCTATAAGTCGAGTCCTTTCAGCCGTGGCTGACACGACGGAGAGCGCAACCGGTCATCCATCGGAAGACTCCACACACACTGACCATGATCAGCAGGTGGCTACGCTACACGGGATTATCCCTCATAACACGACTAACTCTCCAAGACTATCACTATCACATTTTCGTCGCTACCAAAATACTGTTCAATCTACCCACTTTACGTCATGGCGCTTTATAATTATCTTTATCTCTTAGCTTGTACCTTTCCTTTCGCTGGTTGTGGTAACAGCTCAAGACGCGGCATCATGCTTTCCGTACGGATTCACTGTCGCCATCAAGGATCTCACTCCACCCGAAGTCGAGCTCAAAGACTGGTGGTGCCCGAATTCTATGGCAGTTGGTTTTCCGGGATTCTCATACCCCCTCGAGGAAGCTGACTAGTTACATCTGAGTAATGGCTTTGATACCATAAACGCTGACTTTACCCATATGACGTAATAGTTTGGGACGACGATTGCTTAAATATACTACCCTCTTGACATTAATGTATCCGTCTCTAAAACACTTGAGTGCGTGTATAGTGAATGATATGGTTATTATACTTAAAGTTTGGATTAATTTTGGGGACCGCGTGAGTGAAAGTTATTGGTGAATGTCTTAAAGAGGCTGGGGGACTATAGGGTGATTGGAAGACAACGCAGCAAGTCATTCACGATGTGGTGAATTCGCTGACGTTCGGTCTCATTGCTCCATACGTTATTTATTCTGGTGATTTCGGCTTTGAGCCAGTCGGTGATGGTATGGATGCCGGCGGGCAGCAGTTTATGGCTGACTTGGCTCTCTTTAAAGAGAAAATGAATAGCTACGGTGTTTCGGCAGGAATCAGTGAGGACCGGGATAGATCGCAAATTAGAAGCGAGATGATACTGGACTAGCCGAGATCAGTGCCGGTGCTTAGGTCAACAGCGATTATTGTCATGCTCATATCTATGCTAGTATACAGTTATTCTATCCCTGCGTCGGAGACATGGACTGATATGCGAGTGCAGATCGAGTAGCTCAATGCAACGGTTCAGCTGCCTACAATGATTATGATACGCAGTGGGCCTAGTCCCAGATACCCAAGTCAATGGGCCTGAACTTGGTATGGAGGAGTATACAAAGTACTGGGAAAAGTACGATGAGGAGTACGAGATATTTCAGGAGTTTAACATCGGATGGTTTCTTTATACGTGGTATGGGGAAGAGTCATTTGATTTTCTATTCGACAGTGGCTCTTATATGATTCTAGATTTCTGGCCGCAGAATGGTTGAGCTGGGGAGAATAGACTAACTTTATGACTCACTTTTATGAACAAATACATTCTACTTGGTTATGGTAAAAGAATAATCATTTTGAGCCAGAAACCCAGAAATAGGTAGTTGGCTGCGAGTGTATCCTTGACTTGCATGTAAAGGTGACGTCACTGCAAGCCATATATCATTCATACTATTGGTGGGAGTATATTGGGAAAACAAGCGTCTGAAGGATTACATCATTATTCACCTAAAAAGCCCGCATAATATCGTACGGCACCGACATCTCATTTATGGTGATGAGGGTAGGGCACGATTAAGCTTTAAGACCAGGGTACGAATACCGCTGTTGTCAAAAATAGAACAACAATACAAGGACGTACGCACGAAAAAGTCACTATTTGGGCCATACGGATCAAGCTAGAGGATTAGTGGCGGCAGTATGGTGGGGGGTAGGCTGGGATATTTTGGGGTGGTGCGGGTGGGGTAGTTGAGTTCAGGCAAGGATAATGGGCAGGGAAGCGCCTCCTGATCGTTCCAAGCGTCGTAGGGTGAGAGGCCGTGTGGTGGGAGGATATTGAGAAAACAAGCGTCCAGATGATTACATCATTATTCACCTAATAAGACCGCGCAATAGCGTAACGGCATCGACACCTCAACTACTGTCAAAATGGGCGAAGACATAAAGAATGAATTGAGTGGTTGATTGAGTATCAGAAGTAGCAGAAGACAGATAAGGTAGCTAGACTATACACAACAGAGTAGCTGGGCGCCTATTCTAACAGATTTGGCACCAAAGACAATTATGACCTGCAGGAACTAAATAGGAAAATAATGGACCTCATTCAAGCCGCAGTGTGTTTTATTCGCCCATGCTCTATCAGGCCTAATAATGACGGGTGTTGGAACTATCGCAACTCTGCGTTCACCAGATGCTTTGGCCATGATCGTTCTGCAGTATATTGAGACTGATGATTTCAATCACCTTCTCCCGATCCCGGGTACACGTGATATCTTGTAGGAGCAAAGCCAGCACTGTTTGTACTCGCGGCAAAATCATTTTATAGATAAACTGTAATTTTTATTCTTTTTTTTTTACGTATATCAAAATTAACTTTAACTTGCATAAAATGATTTCCGGTACCCCTTTACGTTTCATCGTCTTCCTGATGCTTCTCCTCTTCGTAAAAGCCGTGCTCAAAGCTCTTCTCCTGGCGGAAGGCGAAACGTTCCCAACTGACTCCTCTTCTCACGAGCGTGCCATTTTTGGTGACCCGATGTGATCGTGGCTCGAAGGCCATCACTGATCGCCAGGACTTGAACATGCGACGCCAATAACAAGCCTCGGCCGCCGGTGTCAAATATCTATCCCTGAATACGCGAGTCGATTCTGCCGCAATCTTGCGCGCGTCGTCCGGGCGTATGATCAGACTCTTCATCTTCTCGTCGAGGTCACGCCAGTCCCGGCGAACCTCAACATAATTCTGCTCGGTCCCGTTCGACTTCAATAAATGGTAGTAGTGGGCCATGTATTGCAGATTATGGATGACGGGAACACTGTTGCAGTTGTGTAAGTAGCGTAGCCGTCCACTCCAGGAGTTTCCTTCGGTGTGGGCGACGTATTGATACCGGCAAAAGTCTTGCATGGCCATAATGTTGTCGCGGTTATGCCAATCGATGGCTTCGACGTCGCTCCACATCCTGCCCTTTGCTGCCGTAACCAGATCGCCACGCAACTGGGTATTGACCGCTAGACTTCCGCGCCATGACAGTTTCGACGGCTTATCATCCCATCCATGTACATATGAGCTCTCCAAATCGGCTACATCTTCGCGGAATTGAGTATACGAGGCAACACCATCGTCGGGATAAGACCAGCCGTCGAAGTCCGGCATGACCCAAAGCCAAGGATTGTTCTTCTCGCGTGCCCACGACCACCGGATACGATTCGGCTGGTGCTGAGGCGATTGTGCCACATCTTCAATATCAAAGACGAATTCGATATTCGGTATGGACTTGGGGTTTGGTATAGACGTCAAGGCGCGATACATGTTGGCTAGAGCGGCCAGACCTCGAGAGCGGTCTGGTTCACCTGGGACCTCCTTGATGACGTACAGCTGGGCATAATGTTAGCACATGGTGAAATGACCCAAGAAAAGCAGCTCACCTCGCCGTCATAGATCATCACTTGGAACTCTCCATGTTGTCGCCCACTGTACTCTTCCTTTCTATCGACATGGACGTCCTTTTCGAATATAGACCCCTTGGTCTCGATTATGTGATCACGAGCGCGTTCAAGCTCCCAATATAAATCCGGAAAGGCAATCTGATCAGATCAGCAACAAGAACAAGAGCTGGGAGGATGTACTAGATCCCTGTAGAGAGAGGCCTTGTACTCGATCGATCAAGATTAGAATCCACGCTGATAAAACGTACATCGCATTGCTCGTCTGACATGCCAAAGTTTAATGCATCCCGCTGCGTCTCGAACGCCCATTGCTCTTCCGCAGGCGGCGATTGACCCAAAGATATTTGCTGCTTTTCCTGTGGCTCTCGTATCGACGCTTGGAAGAATGAAAATTTTCCAGTTTCCCTGCTGTTGAGAAACAGAATAGTCGAGGTTGATAGAATAGCTAGGGCCAGACAAATGAGGCGCCGGCTGGCAAAATGCTTGGATACATCGGCCAGGGGTCGCCGCTCTAGATACATCGCAGCGAATAGGGTTGTAAATGATCAACGAGGTATAAGGAGCGTAATACTGGATTTAATGAACGTCAAGACCACATGGTTAGAGAATTGTAGAATTGCATTCGCTCAGGAAATTCCCAAAAAATACAGATAGGCCAGTGGGGTTGCCTCGAGTCATCAGGGGACGCAGATGATGGGGATTCTGTTAATTAATGACAGCCAGCCACATCGGCACGGCGTTTCATGGTTTGATTCCTTAAAGCCCGACCGGCTGAAGCCATCGCATGCACTGAGCACTAGCCCATTAACTAGGGTCCTTTCCAAGATGACATATGGAAGGATCTAGCGTAGTGGGCTTAGAGGGGTTGCTTTTGAGGGCCCTGGTCCACTGAATTCCACCTTAGAACACCACCCTCTATCAAACTTCTTTCAGACCAGACTTGCTTTCTCCGCGCGTTCTCCTATTTACCCAGCGGGCTTACCAACGAGTCGGAAGACGCCAGACGCTAACTGGTTCAAGCTTAACTCTTTGATAAGGCTGATATCAAATAAGCGGAGGACACTAGCCTCATGGCACTATCGACGACGAGGCAAGCCAAGCTGAAGACTAAACCCCACTCAGTCAGGGTTGTAGCAAAGGAGAAAGGCCGCGATTTGCCTGATCCAGAGTCTCGGGACCAAATTATGTTGCGCTTATTCAAGTCTCCAGTTCCATCACAGGCGATGCACAGCCCGGAACAGATGCAGTGTCTATCGAGATGCCAAATTACCGAAGGGGCAAAGAGACAGATCAAGTCGCCGCACGAGTTTTGGAGGATGTGTATTGCTGGTGGCTCATCACAGGTCAAATGGATGATAAACCTTGAGGATATGTTCACCGTTATAAATGGGGGGATATACGTCGTACTGGGTTACAGTACAAAACAACAACCTCTCTTATGCGCACTGTATGGTGTAGTGGTTGTCATATAGGTCACAGGGATATTTCTACGCAGCACGGTCCACATATGGATCAAGCGCTGATCCGTATATATATAAGTATATAGTTATTTATTTATTTTGCCTGATGAAAACCTTTCGAAAACGGTATAAATCACGAGAGGTTCTGTTTTGCCGCTGCGGTACGTCTCCACAATGCCCCAGTTAGCGCATATACCACGTTGAAGGTAAAAACATCCTGGCGACCTGTACCGCCTTGCAAATTCGAGCATGCCCAGACCCGAGTTGTCGCGATAAGGGCGTCGAAGAAGAATGACTAGGCTCCGAGCCATGGAAAGAAAGCAAGTCTGGTCTGAAAGAAGTTTGATAGAGGGTGGTGTTCTAAGGTGGAATTCAGTGGGCCGGGGCCCTCAAAGCTGCCCCTCTAGCCCACTAAATCCTTCCATATGTTATCTACAGGATTTGACGCGAGATCCGGCAGCCGGCAGCCTGCATCCGTATCATGCACCCACGTCACAATTGTAGTTGCTTTGCCGCAAAGGGCATGGATTGGCTTACAAAACCAGCAGTGCGTCGAGATCGGATGTCGTTGGATCTGACCCGTTCAACTCCTTCTGTCGACGTATGTTCGCAATGTGTTCCTTTCCATCGGCTACGGAGCGCAGGAAGTCGTTTTTGGCGTCGCCGGGTGCGGACCTGGATCGAATTCCATCAAGCTGGATCTTCCCCGGAGGCAGCGCCATCGCAAAATTTTTCACTGGGCACAGAAATGTGGTCGTAAGAGGACCTCCTACTCGCAAGAGTTTACAGGCGAAATACACAGGAGGATTTGCAGAGGCTCGGGGGATCACAGCCTAGTCAGACTTCTCCAAATGTGTCAAACAGCCGATGCAGCTTACCTCGGTACCCAGTCAGCCCCATTGGCCGCCCTGGAGCACCAGAGTCCACAAGCATCCTACACGGAACTTCCGTGACGGAAGTTGCCATGACTCCGCCAACAACGAACCCGCCCAACATCCGGACCCTGACATACGGTTTGACCCTGCCATCGACGCATAACGACACACCGTGTTGAAGTAGTATGTATGCTAGCTACGAAGGGGTATGACCACTGAGTGTCCATCGTCGGGCTCTTAGGTATGATAATATGAAGCATTGGCTATTATTTAAGCATTATTCGAGAGGCAGCAAGTCTGCTCTGGAGCCTCAGCTTTAAATCGCTGAATTACTATAGTAGTCATAGGTGTCAAGGCTACGACGCGTCGAACACGATGGCAGATAAAGCTGATCTAGGATTTCCAATGCACCTCGAACCTATTTTCCTGTGCTTTAAATATCAGCGCTTTTATAATCTTATTATAATGCTGCTTATTAATAATTTATCAAATTTAACACTTTTAATTTATATAAAAAGCATATATTACTGCCTTTAAGTTTTAATTTAAACAAACGCCGATTTGCTTTTGAATGTCTTTCAATTGTACTCGGACTCTTTATTGCTTTCGGAATTAGCTGTAGCTTCCACGGCAGTGCAGAGCAGAACCTGTCTCCCACGTCTATCAACTGGGAGCGTCACATTGCAGCTAATCTGGAACCAAATGCTGCTACATCACTACCAGCAAAACTCTTCGGTCTTCAGGCTCGAGGGCACATCGCTGCAGGGATAAGGGTGACATGCTCTTGGTCCATAGTGACCCAACCGTCAACATAGATACTACTCATAATATTGTTAAGGTCTAGATTGGTGGGATGGAATATGATGGCCCTGGCATAAGTATTCAGCAGGGGGGAGAGTAGCCTAAACGGATGAGTATAAACTTTAAATGTTCGAATGCCAATAATCCAAGTAACTCTTACTCAATCGCTCCATCAAGTATTGTGGAAATGTAGCCTTCGACAATGTTAGATATTCTGCCAGCAACAGAAAGTTCTCCACATGGTACCGTACAATGAAATCTGCCACAATCTCTGACCGTTGTCCTCTTGACTAGATGCAAAATGCCCACCCTCGCACGACAGAGGTCTGCTGCCTCATTCCGACCCCCGGGATCGTCTCCAATTTAATGGCTTTAAGCGCCGGGCAACAGCTCCGTATCGAACCTCCTTTTCAATAAGTATTGGTGGGAGATATTGGACCTGATAATCATCTGAAACCATAATATCATTATCACCTAATACAAAGTCGCAATGGCGCAACGGTCATCTACACCTCAACTAGTACCGCCGACGCGCCATTTTCGAAAAATACATTAAACCAATGAAGAGTTCCGCATTCACGGGGATATCCTGGACCGACACTTAATTCATTTCTACGCCCCCTTCATAACTGCAGTGTGCTGGGTTTTTCTTGCGAACTTGAGCTACGAACGAATGTAGACACAGAGCTGGCCGATTGCAAGTGGTTTACTCATCTGTACTCATCGGTCCATCGGTATAAACTACCATACATAAAAAGAAGTCTATTTAACATCTCTCATCGAACGATACCAAGCCCATATCAGTGTCAATCTTGTTCCAATTTTTATCAAGCCTCACCGAGTCAAATACAATCTCCACGCAGTGAAAGGTGCGCTCGTATGATGACAGTTGACGATGTGTTGGTGTGCCATCACATATTACCTGTGCCATGCTAAGGAACGTATAAAGACACTGCGTGAGATGCTCGCTCCGCTTCGCATAGACACGCACTTCGTTGTTGATCCTTTTCTCCCAATTTCCCCCCTTTGCTACCACAAGGCCTGTGCATCCAAAGAGTAACTCCGCTGTTCTGGTTTAGCTGCCATGAACTCATCTCTAGCATATAAAATATAATTTGGTCGTCTTCGTTCTCGGCCCAGTTCACGTTCACGTTCACGTTCAAGTTTAACAGCGCCTAGGATCACGATTGAGGCGCCCTGTAATGATCTGCTGTCGTCTCCTCTACGGCCGAGGAATTTTTCTTGCTTGTTGCGATTCTCCCAGTAGGGCTGGTATATTCCATTAGAACCCCACGGTTTGGGGATTATTGTGAAATGCACTTCCTGCCATGTAGCAAAAAGGTTCTCAAGTCCAACCTCAATATTAGTATATAACTCAAAAGGGTCGAGACTTAGCTGTGACTACTCAGCACTCGGGATTTCTGATCCACTTAATCGGTTCGTTGCATTTACCGCTGGTCTACCGGTCTTAGAATCCCTGCACGATTGAGCATGGTGAAATCCATGTGGAACGGACGGATCGCGACGCAATCGTTTCCGTGGACGACCTATATTCGAATTATATGTGGGGCTTTTTGTGGTTTCGCTACTTTCAATGGAAATCCGAGTAGTGGTAATTTTGAGCCCAAGGAAAGATGCAGAAAAGGCAAGCTTCTTAACACATCGCCAGCAACAGCTCTGGGAAGTGCTATTCTGGTGCTACAGCTGGCAAAATGGTGGCTGTAGGGGGGTACGGACTGGTGCACTAACATAAGTTACTTAAGCCAATAAGAGGCTGAGAAATATCGCTGCGCCCGTAGGTCATTGCGTCCCTACATTATGATTTGCGCTACATACCTATCAACTCTCTGATTTATTACGTGAGAATTTGTGCCGATGACGTTGGAAGTTCCCCGCAGTGGAAAACCATGGGCTACACCTGGTCGTCAAAATACTTTTTTTCTACTCTGGCTCGGTCATATTATTAGCCTTCAGAAACTTTCTTCTGAGTATTCCTTCCTTTTTAACCTTCAGTTTCCTTCTCCTAATTTAAAAGAGGACGTAAGAGTGGAAGACGTTAACACTGCCTATCATGGAAGCGTTTGAAGCCGAGCTCGCTAAGGCAACAAACCTCGGTAATAGGGATTTCTGGGTGTCGTTGCTATGGTCATTGATAACAACGGTAAGTTAGAGCGTTTCACTGCGAGTGTTAGAATGTGTACAAGGCTACAAGAAGCGGGCATCTGATTAATACTGTGGGACATGAGCAGAGAACTTCTTATACCGACATGCTGCTGGACGCCAATTTCTTGATACCGACTCGCCACCTTTGGATCCCGATTGCACCATATCGCTCACCTCGGCAGGCAAGTTCTGGACCAATATCGCGGCCTTACAATTAGTTGAACGCGGTATTCTGACGCTTGACGAACCGATTAGGAAGTATCTTCCTGAGATCGACAAATGCCTGCTCGTCGAGGAGGTGGATATAGAGGGTCAAGGTGGAGGTGACGTGGAAGATAAGGAGAAAGAGATAAGGCTACGTCCACCAAGCCGTAGCGTCACATTACGCGACCTACTTTTGAATATGAGTGGTATGGGTAACCCCGATACGTACCAAGAGCGATTTGGTAGCGAGGATAGGGTACCACCACTGGACTTTCCCCATGACGCCCATCCATTAGCCAAGAATCAATTTACGCACCTTTTCTTTGAGCCGGGTGAGGGCTTCGAATACGGACGGAGTATCTATTGCGTCCAGCTACTCGTCGAGCGGCTTGGCGATAAGGACCGGTTCTTCCAGTACGTCGACGAACATATTTTCGGTGCGCTCGGCATGACCGCTTCCACCTACCGACCGGCCCTGGTGCCGCATGTCTGGGCGCGTCGCCTGCAGATGGTAGGGCGTGAGCTGGACACCACCACGACGGACGGCAAGGCCCGCCTCGTGGCCCGTGACGAGGAAACGTATGGCCTGACCTGCAGCATATCCGACCTCGCCCGGCTCTTTGGCGATCTCATGTCGCCCGACTGCAAGCTGCTCCAGGTCCAAGAACACCGCGATCTCTTTTTCGCGCCACAGTTGACACCCGGCAGCCATGTACACCAGTCGCTGCTAGCCGAACCTACTAACTACGGCTTCCTGCTCCCCCTCGAGCAGGGCGTGCCCCATAAAGTATCATGGGCGTTAACACCACCTCCGGCGATTAACTGACCGCGGCGGGCGTACTTATTGAAGAAGAGGGCAACCTTCCCGGCTCAGGCATCCCCAAGGGGACTGTGGCGTTTGAGGGTAAGCCAAATGTCATCTGGACTATGAATCGCGAAAAGGGGCGCATGATGCTTTTTGGTAACCAATTGCTGCCTGGCTACGATGTGAAAGCACATAATCTTGCGGTTCAGTTTTTGTATGACGCTTGGAAGACGTTTGGCTAGGGAGAAGGAGTATATATGGTCAAGGATTCATTCCTAGTATCTGATATACGGGGTCAGCAACATGTTTAAAAAGAAAGCAGCGGAGCGTTTATACGTATGCAATGGCCTTAGTAATTCCCAGCTGTGTGTGTCAGGCTTGCAAACAAATAAATCGTTCCAATATAATCAAATCATATCAAATAGGTGGAATTTTTACTTAAATCAACGCAATTCAAAGCCCCTGACTTGGATATTTGCCAAATCGAAAACAAACTAGGATAAGCAGATGATGCCTCGCCAATACACCCCAGCTTCAGGTTTGCGTTGGCCCTCGACCGTCTGGTTGTAGCACTAACATTGCTTTTTTCTTTGAAAAGAAAGAAAAGCGCTTCCCGCCAAATATTTTCTGTATACGCGTCTCCGCTTTGTGATAGCTCTCGCTTTCATTTTCATGAGCCTGTAAAGCCGAACACGACTCTCCCATATCAGACCTGGCTAGGGTATAGCCGCCGGAGCACATTTCTCGAGACTGAGAGCCCAGACTGAATCTATCTGAAGGATCAATATGCGCTTCAAGATCGAAGATAGGCTTGATGAAGGGGCTCTTCGAGCGAACGTCCTCTGTTATGGCCAAGTTTAATAGCAGGGAAGAAGTGTAAGTATTGCCAAAATTGAGTTTCCTGAAGGGACAGACTCCCTTGTACTAGGCAATTAAAACTCTAAAACAATTGATAATCCGGTAAGCTTGTCTCTCCAGTCTAATGATTGGCTAGATAAGTTAATTTTCAAACTAAGCCAGGTCACACATTATGTAGCAAACAACATGCCAAGAGCGACATGTCACAAGTTGTGCCTTCCGTCCCATATATACCGCGTATATAGCATAAGGAAAGGTGCCTGCAATTTCGGAGAGACCGATACTAATTGCAATAAGGTATCAGGACCCAGAGCCCGCTCCCAGGAGCCAAGTATCGAGTATGATGTTCAATGAAATAGCGGTTTTCCAAAAAGTGCTTATATCTCTCTTTTCCTCAGGCTTCGGGCGTGCCTGGCCGATTGGACGTCCCAGGGGCGATGCTGGTTGTGGCGGGGTTCGTCCCGACAAGAAATTGGTAAAAAGACGTCGGATAGGTGTTTGAGAGACAGAGCTAGGGGCTGGCGTTGGCAAAGAAGTGGCAGGGTCTACGCCTTGAGTATCAGAACTAGTTTCCATTGCGCCAATGTGTTTCGACATATTGTACTCACCTGTTCCCGCGCCACTGCCATCGCCGGGCCGTTTGCGTTTTACCCCTCCTAACACATGAGTGAGAATTTGAGTTCCGAAATAATTGGTGCTCCATGTAATTGGAGATTGTGGAAGACTTACGGGGACTGCCACCTGAGTCCATGTGGTCATCTGAATCCGAGTCCAGATTCATCTCATCTAACAGGCGTTCATAGGTATTGGCTGTCCTGAATCCGAAAGCTCGAGCTCTCCTAGAAAGGTTGGAATTCCAAGTCAGCTGACATGATTCAATGACGGATGGACGCTAGAATAGGATTCTTGTAGGGGTATGACATACCTTCGCCCTGGAGTAGGCGTGGTTCCGCCAGTACCATCACCGGGTCGAGGTCCGCCGCCACCACCACCACCTCCGCCGCCGCCTCCGCCTCCGCCGCCTCCTCCTCCACCTCCTCCTCCACCACCACCACCGCGTCCGGGCTGGAAGGCCTCGTCGTCCGGTCTCTCGGGATGCTTTTCGTCATTTTGCATCCTCGGAAAATTTCTAGCGGTATCAATTGAACGCTGAGCTCTTATACCTAGTGGGGGTGCGGCAGGGTCTCCGGCTCTGGGATGAGCATCAAGTCCGACAACGTCAAGAAGTTGCTGTGCGTTCACCGCAGCGTTGAGGTTATCAATCGCTAGGATGAGGTTTTGAAAAGAACCATCGGTGATTCGATCTGCCGCATCGATTCGGACCTCATGTCTAAGTCGAAATACCGCACCGTTAAATTGCTCATACATGTCATCCAATGCTCTTATGTAGACTTGTCTGTTCAAATAATATGTGTTCATGTCATGAATACCGGTCTGCTGGGCTTCTTCGTAAATGTTTTCCAGGATTCGCCTTCTGATGTCAATATATTTATCAATGTATATCCTGATCCAGTCAAACATATCCCTCAGACTAGAATAAGGGTTGCTTTCAATCAAAGTTCCTGCGAGGTAATTAGTCCATGATGGTACCAAGAGAATAAACGAGATATTACTGACGTAATTCGTGAGCCTCGTGTCGACTGTGGCGGTACACAGCCGAAAAGTGAGCCTGGTGAGCCGGGTTGAAAGATAGGTTTGCAAGCACCTCATCGTCGAGCATATTTGCCTCGTGAATCTCGCGGTTGACATCAGCCACTATGGAATTGAATGTCGGATCATTGAGAGCGTTACGGTTTGTTGGGTGATTTTGAACACAGTGATGCCAGAAGCGAAAACGAATCCGGCTCCAATTTCGTGACCACATGAGAAAGAATTCTAAGAGATCTCTCTTGGTGTATTGTGGGTCTCTGTCCCGTATGTACTGATTGATTAATGCATCCATCCAGTCTCCATGATCATCATCGATCTCGAATATGGCCTTGTAACGCCTCCCTAGGCTGATCAAGTCGTTGAACTCACCCAAGAAAGTTCGAGCATCTTCGTTGCCGCGTACGTCCACAGGTCCACCTGGTAACCAGAGGGTTCCAATTTTCGGTGGATTTGCGGGAATATTGATATTACCAGCGCGAGTGTGAGGTGCATACCACAAAACACCGAAGTTGCCGCCGACATCCGGATTCCAGTCATCCTGAGGTCGAAGATTCCATTGTGACTCAGCGGTGTCAACGAGTGGGAAAGTCTCTGCCATTGAGAAAAGAAGCAGGCTTTGGAGGACTCTGATCACTTATCAGGGCTTAAGGCGCGTCAATTCAAGGGCTGTTACGGTGAAAGCGCCGCGGGAAGATCTTTGCAGGAGAGAATATACTAGATTCACATATATAAGGACATAAGCAGGCAGTATAACACAATTGAAAGGGATTTGGAAGGAAATATCCGTTTTCGGAAAATGTGGCTTTGTAACTTAACAATTCAACTTGGTGTAGTATTTGCGTTTCAGCCGGAACATTTTTTGACAATGAATCGCTGACATGGAAACGATGGAGATAAAGACGAAGCTGGGCCACCCGGGCCTTATTGGCCAACCCATATTATTTTATCCTTTCGGAAAACTTTTTTTGGTGCGTCTCAACCCCCTGCCCCCCAAAATCGGTTGGTGTTATGTTAATGCACACAGTCAAGTGTATATCTGCTTCAGTGTTCTAGCCTCGGCAGATTGATTCGGCATTCAAAACATCCTTTTTCTATCCCCCTTGGGCTCATACCATTCCCTCATATCGTTACGATCGTTATTGATCCTGGAACATCCCCGACCAATCCTGTCGACTCGTGGCAAATGACGGCACTCGGTCATGTATGGATGATGATGATGAGTTCGTGTGCCAAGGCGCTGGTCTCCGACGATGACCAAATGTTGCTGTTGTTCCTCCGCATTGTTTCAAGACTTAGTGTGGCAGACTTTGCTGCTCCGAGTTCAATAAATGACATGTGTACGTTGTCTGATCTTCTTGTATATGATAAGCCACGGTTTCTCAGGGCCCATCTTCATGGCATTGCCTAAAAAGCGCGTCGTATTCCTGACCGACACGCCGAGCTTCGTCCAACTCTTGGTTTGCTCGATGATGAAATTCGAGCTCGGCATACGTGCTTAGGACTTGAAGACGATCTATTGGCTTTCGCGAGAGCGCTAAGTCAAGTGCGCGCCGCCGGTAATGCTTGGGGTCTTGAATATGTTTGATATGATCCTCCACGTAAGCCATTGTCCTCAGAGTGTTAACATCCAAGTCGAATTCAGACAAGGGCCTATTTGTCTGCAGTACCCGTTCGTTTATATGCTGATCAAGCTGACTACGAACCTTTTCGTATTCCGGATATAATTCTTCCTCCGTGGCAGCGCGGCTGGCTGACGCAGGCGCAAATCGCGAGGCTAAGAACGAGCCCAGAAAGACCCAGTATTGCGATGATACCTCCTCTGCATCCAGGCTGATGCGTGCAGCGGAACAAGGCAGTAGTCGAACTACCAACAATAGATAATCTGACATTTTCTCAGCCGGGCAATGGTTATAGCCAAATAGCGAGCTAGCGAGTTGGAGGTGGCCTTTCCCTGTTACGGGATTTCGGATCACATCAGCCAGTGCCGTAGCGAGTGGCGCCGCAGCTTGACGTGCCTTTTCTATTCCTAGCTTCCTAAGGTTAGCGGCCAAGGTGGTGATGGGATGCAATGGCCCCAACGTAATGGAGGAAAGAGAGACGGCAACGTCCATGAACGAAAGGGCGATCTCTTCCTTAAGGGCAGATAGCGCGACCATTGCAGCGTAGAGATACCAGGTCAGTATCGACCGTTTCGTATGAAGTAGTAATTTCAGTGCATTGCAGCATCTGTTCAGCATATCGAAGCCGAGGGTCAGGTCTGCTTCCTGCTCAAGTCGAAGTGCAGCAAGGAAAGTATTAATCCACCAAAACCTTGTTTCATCGCACGTGAATGCTTGGTTGTATGTGACGTTCGCCCTAGGTCGATCTGAAAGACCTATTTTCGCATGATCCTGCACTGCTCGCAAGGACCCTTCGATGGTCAGTAGGTCATCAGGAGGGTTGGGCTGATAACGAAAGCGTGCATGATAAGCTCTCCCCAGAGTATCGACAACCCATTCTTCATCATTTGGGCCTTGACCTCTGCGAGATCGCCCTATGAATGCCCTCAGGCGCCTTTCAAGCCGCTGACCTTGTATCACAGGCACATCCAGCGCAGTCGTCTGGCCAGCATCGTGTAAAATATCACGAAGCTCGTTGAACTTCAAGTTTTTCCTGACTCCCCATTGGCGGAACCGAAATTGTACATTTTGGTTCTGATTCCATTGTCAGTTGTATGTCCTAGAGACTATCCACTCCTGGCGAATTTCGCCTTCAAACGTACGTGGCATAGAAGTGATATTCCTTGCTCATGGTGGCAGATACATCCTCTAGTCGCTGGTCGCAACCGATGTACAAATAAGAAATAACGGGTTTGTACTTCTCCCAGTCTTCATTGGTAGCCCACGATTTGGTGTTCCATGATTGAGACATTTTAGTGGTGCGGCTCGTGATCGGCTAGCGGTAGGCTGAGATTTCCTGAGGAAGCTGGTATCAACGCGTCAGAGATACTTGAAGAAAGTGGGATATCGTTGTCAGCTTGTATCTCAGGCGATAATACGAACCCGTGTTTGTCATAAAGAGATTCACATTAAGAGTAAGTTCTGCTGACCTGTGGATTTGACTGCTTGTACTGATCGTGTTCTGATCGCCCCGAGTGGGGGCCTAAGACTGATGAGTCTCACGTGACGTGCCATCGCCCCAGGCAGCCAGGAGAGTACGAGCTTTGTCACACGTATTCGATATCCGGGTCAAGCTGATGCGCATACATGCAGATGTAATCGGATATGCTTCGAGTAAATCCTTTGCACATGTGTATTTGGACTCACGTGCTAAAACAAGGAATTACATTAGTCTATGTACCGACTTGGGACTAGCTTGCTACCTAGTTGATTTCCCTCCTTGTCTATGGTCTGACTCGACGATCAGCCCCAACTGAGTCAGAAGCCTTGACTCGAGTGAGCAGCTGCTGGATTCTGGTTATTGAAGACCAATCGGAACATGTTACCCCACTTTACGCTGGACTCCTTGGCTGTCCACACACGTTGCCTCCAGGACTTTTGTTGTATATTTGATCGTCCTCAAGAAAAACAGGGAGGAGAAAGTTGTTCCACTAGACTTAGTAAAAGAATCCAGACTACTGCTGCGTCTCTCCCGTCAAACTGTAATTTCCAATATCGGAGTGCAGGATACCATGAAAGACATCATGAATCGGGCGATCATATACTCTGATCCACCTGGCTTCCAAACACAGGTAGTGGATCAGCCAATACAACAGCCAGGTGTGGGGAGGTGCGAGTCAGACTGTAAGACAACCGTTGGATGCAGACATTATCTTCCTGGCTTAAAGACAATCTGACAGACCCTATTCCGGCGTATGTGACACAGATCTAGCCATATACACTAATAGCTTCCATACTGTCCCAGTTGGACCCCCAAGGTTTGTTCTCCACACTAGGTACTGCAAGCGGGCTTAGTTGACTATATAACCACTTGAGTAGGCTAGGTTGGTGGACACGAAGGTGGATCATGGCTTCAATTGCCGGTCATTAAGCTGATAACTTGTTGGAGTTGGAAAGGTCGTCGCTGGCGGGCCCGACCTGGAAACGCCGGCAATTGGGACAGTCGTGGGTATCAAATGGGCAGCAAGCGCTTGTCTAAACTATGGAAGTCGGTTATCCCTTTGAAACTCAACATTAAACATGACTACTCCCCAGAACCTTTGACGTGCTAAAGTTGAACTTAAGAATCAAATTGTGCGAGCTATACAGTGGCACTAAAGAACAGGAAATCAAATCTCATGTTTTTTACATTGACATCATAATTGGAGACTCCGCCCGAGCTGACTTCCAGCTGACCCATTGGATATCCACATGACCTATATGATTACAGCTTCACTGGCAACTCATACGAACGTGTTACCCTCCCCATTCCCAAGCTCAAATCCATCGTGGCGGTTAATCGAGCATAGACGTCCGGCGAGCTGGACAAAGTCTCAGCCCAAAAGCGCGTGGCATTATAAGGCTGGTCCAACTCATATAGCTGTGCATGATCATTGGCCTCTCGAATGATGGCACTGACGTACTCTACCCCGTCAAATTTATCCCGGAACAATTTCATTGCCTTGATGAGTATATTCAATTGCTCTTGCTTTTCAGCTGCTTCTTTGCCGTAAGCCTTGCATGGGTATTTGAAGTTGTTTTGGGCTTGAGAGAACAGGATGAGCATTGCTAGTGGCTTTGCAGTGAATGCGACTCTGTAGGGTCTCGTCAGTGGTCCGTCGTGGAATCTGGGGAAGTAATTCATACAGGCTAATGGGAAGGTAACAAGCTAAACCAAGCTGCATAATCTCGCGCATGCACTTTGTAAACTTGCTTATACCCTCCCAAATATCATCCATATACGTGCGCATATGGGAGAACCTCAAGAAAGTGTACGTGATTTCATCCGGGGTTGTGGATAGCAGATGCCAAACTTCCCGATCGCCAAGATATATGACAGAGGAACTGCGCCGGAGAGTCAGCATGAAATATGGCCAATGGAAGCAGAGGCACTTACAAGTAATACATGTACATGACATATGCATGGAAGACGACCGAGCTCCGTCCAGGTTCGCTCAAGTGCGCGACGGTGTTCCCAATTGTGCTCAGTGGCAATTGTGATGAAGTTTCCCTATGCCAGGCGACGAGCTTTTGCTTCATTTCCTGCCCCCTGCTTGTCGTCACTGCTGACAAGTGGTCGTCCCCGGGGACCCCTTGAACGTGCTCTTGGGTAATGTCTGTTCTGTCAAGCAAATCAGTCAAGATCAAGCAAAGCTGTGCAAAGCGTGACGTGATTTTCGTCAGTAAAACTTTGGTGATGTTGTCGATCACAGTTGAATCGTTGTTTCCATCTTCTATCTCCAGTTCCGTCAGCATAATGCCTTCAACTGGATTAGAATCGAGTTCGGAGCGCCGAATTTGAATGTTTCGTCGCAGTCCCATTGGCAATATCCGGTCCCGAATGATGCAGCTCCACCACAACTTCTTATAAAGGATGCGTTTTGATTCTCCGTCGATAAGAGATGCAAAGTTATGGGCGCCTATTAGCTTTGCATGTCGGATTGCAGCACCTAGCCAGTTCGTGTTTGAACGTTCTTCGCCGTAAGCGTCCCGAGGCACCCAGAAGGACAAAAGCAAAGCACTTTGACTCTTCCAGTAGTTTGAGGACTCCGTGTCAGAATCGTAGAGGAGCTACGCCGCGTAGTATGAGCAGCGCATCGAGGCAAGTATGATGGGACATAAACGTACCTTTGCGCGGTAGTACAGATCTGCTCGGCACTCGCGCAGGGTATCGAAACCAAGTGAAGTAATTACGTAGGGAGCGGTGAGCTATAATCGGTCAGACAAGGTGACTGACTGTAAGAACATGGGTCGTGTACGTGGCATGTAGCAAACAGCATAGCACGGATGAAGAGCAAAGGTATTCCCACGCTGTAAACATTGATGCACTGTTCACCGCGGTATGATTGCCAGAAGGATGACTGGTCAAGCATTGGCAGGAATGGATGAGTATAGAGAAAGTACTGTCTCACGAACTCATCCAGGAGATGTTTTTGTGGGAGGTGGAAGCAGCCCTCGTCTTCTAGGGCTTGGTAGGATGCTGGGCTGAGGGAGGAGAGCTGTCCAGACGAGATGAAGGCGTGATAGTTGTACAAGACAACCAGAGGCGATGACTTATTCGGCCAGAGACCCCTTTTGACAGATGATTTCCGTTGTCTGTCTTCCAGGTCTTGAAATGGGTTTGATTCTCCATGTTGTTCGATGGGGCGGGCTTGCCCGGCGGACGATGCATCGTCAAAGTCGAAGAGGAGGGATATCTTCTGGTTGCAGTCCGAGAAGTCCATTTTCGTCTCGGCTATTCAAATCCAGCTACACCACTTTTCGTCTTATGAGAATAGTGAGCTCTGCAGGCGTTGATATCCTTCAATTGCCTAGGTTACACCCGGCATCCTCGGATCTCAAATTCCGACGACTTTTCCCCCGCATTCTACCCCAGCCTCCAGCGCTTCCCGAAACTACCCCAGACAGCTAATGCAGCTAAACCCATGTCGATCTGCATATAGTCTCGTTTTCTGACTCAACTATGTCGAGTCAGTCCACTAGTCTAGTTCTCTACGGGAAAATGGGCTTGAAGTGCGGCCGAGTGATCTATCCGTGCAACCGCCACGGCAAGTCGTTAAGACTAGCCTCTTGTTTGTGAAAAGCATATAAATTGGTCGAATAATCCGAAAAGTAATTCCCTGTCGATGAGTTCGTATTCGTCCTCCCCCAGTTTTACAAGTTTGGAAAAATGGCCATCTTTCAAATGCCCCGAGTGGATCTCTCCAACTCGACTGCCCAAGGGCTTGCTTTCGCCCTTGGGTCAGTACTCCACATATTCTTATTCAGATTCGGTGAATGGAATACGTTTACGACCAAAATCATCGCAACATTTTTGGCTGCAAACTTGGCATCTATTCTTGCATTACCACATTACTTTCCTACCATCTATCCGTCACATATCACTGCTGTTTCAACAACATCAGGTCTGGCACTGTCCCTGATTCTGGGAATATGGTCAAGCATGCTCATATACAGAGCGGTTTTCCATCCCTTAAACAGATTTCCAGGACCCTTCTGGGCTCGTCTTTCTAATCTTTATGTGACTTCACTGACAGCGAAGAATCTGCACCTTTATGAAGAAATACACAAGCTTCATAACAAATATGGCGAGGTCGTGCGAATTGGTGAGTGCATACAATAAACCCCGCTGTAGGATGTTCTGAAGCTGATGCGATTATCCAGGACCATCTGAACTGTCGATTATTACACCATCCGCTACTTCCGCGATACTGGGAAATAAGTCACCCTGTGTCAAAGGGCCGTGGTACGATGTCTTGTACCCAGTAATATCACTACAAATGATACGTAATAAAGAAGACCACGCTGTTCGACGAAAAGTATGGGATCGTGCTTTCAGTGCCAAAGGTATAGTTCCTAACGCGTCGATCGAGGAGATAGGCACTGACCAGCAAAGCTTTGCGAGAATACGAACCCAGAATCCAAAAGTACACCGACCAGTTGATAGAACAACTCGACAAACAGGAAGGCAAATCTGTTGATGCGACAGTCTGGTTCAACTTCTATAGCTTCGATGTCATGGGAGATTTGGCTTGGGGAAAATCCCTCAATATGCTTCGTGATGGCACCGTCCATTATTTCATGAAGACTTTGCACGCTGATATGACCAACGTTGGTCTGTTCAGCCACCTTGTTTGGCTCTTCCCGCTTTTCAAAGCAATACCAATCCTGAACAGCGAAAACAAAAAGTACTGGAGATGGATTCATCAACTGGTGACCGAACGGAGAAGCGTATGTCGCTCTGGTACCATGGTCCTGCTGACGTGCATCACTGACGATTTCTTAGATGAAACCAGATCGACCAGATATATTTTCACCGCTCTTGGAGGCGTATGAGGAAAACGGAACACCAACTCGGCAGAACGAATTGAATCTGCTCGGGGATGCTAGTTTGATAGCAATCGCGGGAAGGTCAGCGCCACTCTCCTCATAGATTTCGTATATTGACTCGTCACTAGTGATACTACTGCTGCTTCTTTGACCTGCCTGTTCTTCGAACTTGCCAGAAATCCGAACGCTCTCGAGCTTCTGCAGAAAGAGATCGACGGGTTTCATCAACAATTAAATCCTATTGATGGACAAGCACTTTCAAAGCTCGAATACCTGGATGCCGTGATCAATGAAACTCTTCGACTACATCCACCTGTCCCATCGGGAGTTCAAAGAAAGGCTCCGCAAGAAGGTCTCACTATTGACGACATCTACATACCGGGTAATACTATTGTGAAGGTTCCTACACACACAGTCTTTCGAGGTGACCCGCCCCTGATCTTTAATTCATAACAACGAACTAACGAAGCCCCAAAGATGCACGGTTCTTTCCCTGTCCCGATGATTTTATCCCTGAACGGTGGACTACGCAGAAAGAGCTGAATAATGGTGGATCTGTCTACTTTCCCTTTTCTGCAGGTATGAGGCGGTTCCCGGTAGACCTAGCATTCTGGGCCACTATTTCTAACATCTTCAGGTCGCTCCTCTTGCATTGGAAAACAACTGGGACTGATGGAAGTTCGCCATGTCACAGCAAGGATTCTCCACGACTACGATGTCTCATTCGTGCCGACATATGACCCAGAGACTTTTTTGAAAGGCAAACGAGACACCTTCACCCTGTCACTCGCACCGCTGCAATTAGTGTTTACTCGAAGAAGACAAGGTTAGTGCACATGGCTGAGGAAATGCTTGGCTTGGCTCATCACCAATTTCCATACCGGCTATTTGTAGCGCCCAAAAGTGTCGAAATCATGTATACATTCATATGGAAACATCTCGTCGTAAATCAACTTGGCTTTATCATAGATTTTCAAAAAGAAAATTAATTTTATTGTCATTTTAGCACAGATCGCTACTACGCACAAAGCGAATAGTAATCTGAGCGAGACCAGACATCTGAGCGAGACCAGACATCTGAACTGACAAAAAGAATTGAACCTACTGGCCAGCTTTAGCAGCCTTGTCGGTCCCGCCACCATTGAATGAAACGGTCCTCCAAAGATACTGGTCTGGCAGGCTTCTACTTTTTGAGTCAACTTCTTTCCCGGCCTTCGTAGATGCTATTGAGCGACTCACAGGGTGAGTTATTCATCCTTAGATTGCTCGTTTACTATAATCCTAAATTCCTGCTGTCTTGCCAAGATGATTTGTGCGCATAAGGCAATGAACGGGTTATATAATTTCTCGAGCATTTGTTACGCCGACGCGCTGTGCTTCAGGGGTTTCATTAAAGTCACGGGGATATTGTGGTGGCTTAGCTCTACATGTGGTGATATTCGGCCAATTGAGTGGCAGCTATCGCAGGCTTTCCCGACGACTTGTAAATGGAAGCGACTCACAATTGATGTTCTGCAGGTTCGGAAAATTCAGATCTGCCCAAGGCACACTTTTCGATCACAGTCACACCGCATGCCGCCAACGGCCGAAGCTGACATCTCACACTCTCTACCGACGACCAGGGCTTCGATGCCTTCTCCCATCCCCATTTCTCTTCCTCAATCACATCAGTGTTTCTTGCTACCTTACATCATTTATTACAACCTGCGATTGGTATTTTTCCAAATTTAAGATCGCTATGTCTGCGGGTTTTACCTATGGCTCCTTTGGCGATATCATCACCACCATTCAACTTCTGTCCCAGCTGACACAAGCGCTTAGCGAGTTCCCACTGGCGAATTCGTAACACAATGTAACAGCAAGAACCGGAGATGCGGGCTGATATATCGTCGAGTCCTCGATATGTCTGACCTGAATGAGGACCTAATCGACAAGGTAGTGGCTCTCGGGCCTGTGGCTGCCAGGGACAAGGCAAAATATATTATCATTGGACATAATGATGACGATGATGAAGACACAACTCTACACCTCCGAACCGACATTTCAGATGACTGGAATTTACCAGATGTGGATAGAGAAGGGCCCGAAATTTTCTAGAGGGTCAGGTTCCTCTCGCGCTGGGAAGACCTTCCGGAGTCTAGAGAAGATAACGTACTTGCAAGCTTCGGTGACATACATTTCTGGTGCGCGTCGCCTCGAGGCTATGGAAAATTGGTCCCAAGTCAGATGAAGTTGTCGATCTTGGTCCAAACACATACATTTGACGACTATATATACCACCACCAGGCGCGTTTGAAGGCACTTCAAGGCACGAGGTCAGGACTCTGGTTCAACGTTGGGTTCATAGGTCGTTCGAAGATGCGCTCTATACCTGCTGTTGTAATATACTCGGAATCAAAGAACCTTAGGAGGCGCGCCCTAAGCGTCCTTGAAGAATTGCCTTGGCTTCGAGGCAGCTCCCGCTTTCTGCTGGTGACTGGATCGGGACTAGCATTCGGAACGGACGAGGACTTTCAGCAAAGGTACATAAACAAAGACAACATCGCCCTTAGTAAGCAGGCTATGAGTCTACTTGGAATGCCAGTGGGAACAGTAGGAGAACCGACCAATTTAGGATATAATTTTTTGGAGGAAGAATATAACTCTGATGAAGCGGACTTATCAGGCGAAGGAGACTTAATGGAAGAGGGACAAGACTCGGATGGCGCGTATACGCAAGGAGACGATTGGAACTCGCTTGTTGAGAATACGTGAGCTGCCAGTGCTCTATTGTCATACCATAATGAAGAAATGCTAGTCTGTGTGGGATGACGTGGAAAATCCCGAGAATCTTTACCGATACGTGGAATCGCCCGGTACAAGGTTCATCGGGACAGGATTTGGCTGGAAATTGCGTCCAGATGCGACAAGTTAGCATGGAAACAGCCCTCGGATAAATGTAATGATGGCGCAAGGATTTCTATTGCAGGATAGAGGTCTTGAAACAAAATCAATTCCTGGTAGCGCCTCATGGGGTTCCTCGCTCTATAAAGATTGGGCCATCTCGTTGAGCGACAAATACATTGGTGATAAGCGCAACAAACTGGGGATCTTGCTTCCACTAGAAGTTTTCGCAGGCGCCGACGGACTCGACTGGGGGCTTACGCGCTAACGCAGGACAGGCAATTGCGGCTGGTCTGCGTGCTATAGCACCGACGGTCGGGGCCGTGATTTCGCATCCCGTAATTCCAGGCGAGCTAGCTGCGTGTGCGCCACTTAGGACGGTTGTCAGAACACCATGGCTGGTGATAGAAAAGTAAGCCCATGCCACTGGCCAGTACAGACGTCACATATTTCCTAAGCGGCTTGGCACCGTGATGCTATGGATAGTTAGCTGTATATCGGAGCGATATCAATGATAGGGAGGAAACTCCGATCCGTCGGGATCGTATATCCGGAACACGGTTCGGATCACGGCCCGTCCCCCGGAAGTGATGCAAAGTTGCACGCTAAAGATGTATGCGTCAACCGGGGTATCCTATCGGACGGTCGCAGTTATAGCCATGGTTAATATTCAGTCTCTCAGTTGAAATGCATACCCTCACATTCCTGTTAGCACTAGGGTATCTTTTTGGTGGAACACAGCGATCATATGTGAGAGCACGTTAAGTTGACGGATGGGCGCAATATGCAGGGTATTGTTCAACCAAAGCAGTGAATCAGTTGCAATTGTGCTTAGTTAGACGCCTGACTCGCGCAAACCGATAACGCTGCATCGATTAGAGTTGGAAACGCACCCCTGAAGCAGCCCATATCGTCTTTATCTTCACCCTAGTCGGACGGTGGGTAACGGGCTCACTGTACCTATCAGTGGCTAGCGAGCAACTGTCAACTAATCGCTGGAAAGTAGACAAAGCATACCAGTTCAAGCCTTCTGATCGGGCATAACCGAAATAGCCCCCGAATCGCGGTCCGACGAAGCTTCCTCGTCACTAGGCGACTCAATGACCATCGTCGGCGAGGTCCGAGCCAGCTCACGAATCTCTAGCACGCGCACGACAACAATCCACACGCACATTCCGCAGATGAACCCCAGGCTTGCCTTGAACCCTTTGCTGAACTGTGGTGCATCCGTGACGGGGTAGAGGAACTGCTGGATCACGGTGCTCAATGCTGTGCCAAACGAATTCATGACAGCTAACGTGAGGCCGCGGACTTGGCGATCTCCAGATGTTAAGATGTTAGCCCAGGCGTAGTAAATGGGGCTGAGCGGGCCGTCTGTGCCGGCGAATAGATAGGAAACAATCCTCAGACCTAGTGGCACATCCCAAATAACCAGACATATTGTTCCAAAGATCAGGATGGCCAGGTTGAAGGTGACCGCGAGCATGCGATAGCCCGTCGCATCGACAAACACGTTCAGCAGGAGAATTACGACAATATTCCAGCCGTTGATGGCGGTTGGTACGTTGTTGACCTGGTAGAGGGACCAACTGTGCTCTGTATCATTCTTGAGATACAGTTGCATCACCGTGTTGGCGACTTTACCGACCGTGGTATTCCAGAACCTAGATACCGGGCAATGTCAGTACATGGTTCCCAGTGCTGTGTCTTATACGATTCCGATCAGGGCAGATTGACTGGGGTGCTCACATGAACAAAACAGTCAGGACATAGAGTTGCCAGGTCTTTGCAGCACGCCTGAACATGTCCCAGCTAAAATGGTTGACTAATTCCTGTCTTCCATCTTCCACGATACGCTCGAGGCACCTCGCCTTCTCCGCAGCCGTGAGATAGAATGCCTTGGTGTCGTATGGAGTATCTGGGAAGAAAATGAACCCGTAGATGGCTATGACCGCCGTAATTATGCCGTCAATGATGAAAACCCTACAAATATAATATTAGCATCATTGAACAGGTACTTGTGAGCATGTGCGAGTGGAGTGGGTTTCGGGGAGGTCCGAAAGGGTAAAGCCATTAAGATCTCATAATCGCAAGGAGCTTCACTTACCATCTCCAACCTGCGATCCCATGCCTGCCATCCAGTGTAGCCAAAGCTGCCGATTGCAAGTATCCAGAAATCATTGTGCCTACATAGGCGGCGCAAGCAAAGATGGCGGTTCGTTTCCCTAACATAGGATCCATCAGCATAGTCGACTTGTTCCATCTTGTGCCATGCACGAATAGGTCTTACCCAGCTCGGACTTCTTATACCAGCTGCCAAGAACATATTGCATGCCGACGAAACAGGAACCTTCCAGAAATCCAATGAAGAAGCGGAGGGGATATAGCTTTGGCGAAATGAATTAGCGTCTGGCTATCGTATCGATCTTCTGCTTCTTGAGAGGTAGCTGAATGTGCACACACCTGGTTCACATCACGCACAGCATAAGTGCCAATCGTCAGGACTGCCCAAACCAGCTCCAAGCCTGGTAAGAGAATACGTGGGGGGATCCATGTCAACACAATGTTGGCAGGTATCGCACCTATGATCTGACCAACGGAGAAGCAGGTAACAGCCAAGTTATACTCGGTGCCAAGCATGGACAGGTCTTCTTTCATGCCAGAGACGTAAGCATTGCTTAAGTTACTCTGGTCCAGCCACTTCGCGAAATAAGCAAGACATCCATAAGTGAGGATGAAGAAGTCGATCTTAAAAAGGAGCTTCTTCTCCGCTGACGATGTTCCCTCAGGGTACCATATGAAGAACTTGGGACGGTCCTTGCCGTATGATGAGGCAAAGAGGTTCCTAACGTAGTAAGATAAGGACGAAGACATCTTAATACAGGAGTCCGCAAGATAAATGATGGCTTCCCGGCATGGGAAAAGGCTAGAGATTGGAGTACTGAGACCCTAAAGTAACCAACTTAAGATGTAATACTCACTTGATCTACAAGCCGCAGCTTTATATCTACCAAAATGAAAAGCGTCTTATCTTGAGCAACTATATAATTGGACAAGATCAGGGAGGTTCCCCGCCGCCCGACCACCATAACTAAGGTAAGTTAGTGCAGCGAGTCCCCATAGCCGACGGGCGTGCTGGGGGCGGGGAACTTAAGTGGGGATAGTCCAGATAGCGAGGAGGGGATCAACAAGACATCTTCGACTTTGGAGTAGCCACTGCAGTGGTTCTCAATCCTTATTGATATCCTTTTAACAAGAAATTCACTTTTATTAAATTTCCGGCTATTCATACGCAGCATGGCCGACGTTGCTAGTCCCGTTTCCTTTACTGGGCCGGAACTGGTCAAGGATGTGAGTCTCTTCCAGCAGCTAATATTTCCGCGTTTCAAACTCTCCCATCAACGAACCTGCATATCCTGACAGCCATTGGTCCAGGGTGAAAGGCATGTGTATTTCCATTCGGGCTCCGAAGCTACCTATCGAAAGGTGTCTGAGAAGCCATCAGGTTTCACGTCCATTCCCACCATCGACCTGACTGGGTTAGACGGTCCTCCTGCTAGTCGTAGGAAGATCGCCAAAGACATATACGACGCATGTCATGAATGTGGATTCTTCTACATCAAGAACCATGGCATCCCTCAGGAGGTTATCACCGAAACTTTCGAACTGCTGCAAAAGTTTTTCGCTCTCGACCTAGATGTCAAGATGGATGCCCACGTCCAGAAGAACCCAGCCATTCGGGGTTACGAGCCCATGCTAGAAACCAGATTGGATCCTAGAACAGCAGGTGGTGTGTTTACGAACTCAAATCCATAACCTACCGATCGAAACACTGACCATGGAGAACAGACATCAAGGAAGCATTCACCATGGGCGATTGTGTAATTGAACCAGAGCAAGACTACGTTGGAAGGACCGGAAAGCAACCACCAACCCACATTACTCAACCGCAAAACATTTGGCCAGAGAAAGCAGGCTGGTGGCGTGAGGGTCTGTATAAATATTACGAGTAAGTTTTATGCTTTACAGCCTACATCATCGCGTTAAAGCCCAGCGGCCGAGAAAGCTCATGCGTACAATTTGGTAGCCACGTTTTCCCTCTATCCATGAAGCTAGTACGAATTTTCGCACTGGCCTTTGGTCTGGATGAGACTGCATTTGATAGCAACTTCCAGTTCCCCATAACGGGCATGCGCGCACTCTACTACCCGCCTACGCCTGTAACACAGGACGCCGCAAGCGTTGGGCTTGGCGCGCACGCCGACTTCAGCTGGCTCACCTTAGTCCTGCAAGAAGACAGCGTGCAGGCACTCGAGGTGCTCAATCCTGACGGCGTATGGGTGGACGCACCGCCACAGGCCGGCACGCTGGTCTGCAACGTCGGACAATATCTAGAGCGCCAGACAAATGGGCAGTTCCCCGCGACGGTACACCGCGTGCGGAATAGGACCGGCCAGGAACGTTACTCGCTCCCGTTCTTCCTGACCATGGATCCTGATGTGGAGCTGGATGTCCTGGAATGTTGCAAAGAACCGGGCGAGGCACCAAAGTATGGGCCGATTAATGTGGGAGATTTATATGTTCGTCGTGTCCTTCCGGCGAGGAAGAAACACCCGACTAGCATCAAATTCCGAGATGTTCCGCAAGAGCAATGGTCCTATCGGATGCTCTTGTCTTAAACTAAAAGGAGGCATTCAATTTGCCGTCTTCTTTATGCCACCCGGTATTCAACAGGTCCCTCATCGGCGATAGCGTATATAAATGATTTTGCTTGCGCATTCGTCTCTATGGCCCCGAAATTCATCTCGGGACCCGATGGTACTGGAGAATCTAGAACGACTTAGAGGTTTGGTTTAAAATCTATACAAAATGGGACCATCAATTGGGAACCACAGTTTGGAAAATACAACAGAAGCTGCGAGCTCATATTCAATCCACCGCGACTAAACAAAGCATATTATTAAGCCTTAATCCACTTTCCATACTCTTTACTCCTGAGATTTCTCAAGTGGCTTCGCCGACTCGCTTACTTCCCGCTGATATTTGGGAATGCCTTCACCGGCGCGCCACTTGAACTGACTTCCTGGGTGGTCCTCTGGTAATCTTCTCGTCCCTATGTAAGCTTCTCTTGCCGTCGCACCTTCCTTCTCAACGCCCTTTCTAAAGATGCCCCGGCGCTGGAGCTCGGGAATCAAGTACTCGATAATATCCTCGAACGTCCCTGGGTTGGTGATGTGCGCCAGGTTGAACCCATCTACGTCAGAAATCTCTACCCACCTCTCCAGCTCGTCGGCAACGGTAGTGGGGCTGCCAATGACCTTGGCTTGGAGCCCGCCAACGCTCAAGTATTCCACGATTCTTTGCTTGGTCCAGGGTAGATTGTCAGTCCCCGGAACCGTAGCGGCCCAGCGCCGAATGATTGATTGTAGTCGCGGCGAGTCAGTCAGGCGGAAATCCTCGTCGTCAGAATAGCTGGATAGATCGACACCAGTCCACCCACCGAAGAGAGCTAACGCACCCTCCCTGTCGGCGTATTTCAGATATTCTTCCCGCTTGGCGTATGCATCTTCGTCGGTAGCCGCTACGATGACCTGGATCCCAAGGACGACCTTGATGTGCTTTGGATCTCGGCCCTCTTTCTTTGCCACATCACGGATGTTTTCCACAGTCTTTTGTACGGCCTCATGAGTTTGGCCTCCAATAAAGATGGCCTCACCATGCTTACCACCAAATCCATTTCCTGCTTCGGATACACCTGCCTGGAACAAGAACGGAGTCCGTTGTGGGGATGGCTCGCAGAAATGAGGCCCAGGAACTTCGAAGTATTTGCCCTTGTGATGAATCTGACGCACAGCGTTACTTGCGATATAAACACCACTTTCGTAATCCTCCACAACCGCATCGTCTCTGAAGCTTCCTTCCCACAGCTTGTAAAGTACTTCCATATACTCGTGGGCGATAGCATATCGCTCATCATGGGGGATCTGTTCCTTCAGCCCGTGATTACGAGCCGCGCTGTCAAGGTACGAGGTCACGATATTCCATGCGACTCGACCTTCGCTGAGGTGATCCACGGTAGACAGCCTCCGAGCGAGAGAATAGGGTTTCTCGTATGTAAGACTGGCCGTGACACCAAAGATCAGATTCTTCGTCGCTGCCGCCATGGCTGGGACCAGATACAGGGGGTCATTGACTGGGAATTGTGCACCAGATGCCAACGCTGGGACCACATTGGCTGGTCCCTTGTAAACGTCATAAGGTCCAAGGGTATCGGCGATGAACATGGCATGAAAGTTCGCCTTGTCCAAAAGCTGTGCGAGCTCAATCCAAAACGAAAGCTTCTTGTATTGTGAAGTCTTGTTTCTCGGGTGTCGCCATTGTCCTGGGGCCAAGTGGCCAGGTGTGTTCATTACGAATGCATTCAGAATGATTTGTTTCTTGCCGACGGCAGCCGCACTGTCCGTTGCTGTGGTACTATCCGACATGCTTTGTTCGTTCGTTCGCGCAGTATGTTGAGTCCGTGCTGAAGAAGTAGTATCACGATGTCCGTGATTTAAAATTGTGGTTGGAGCCTTCGGAAAGTATTCCTTGGGTAATACATCATTAACAGCACCCACCCAATACCCCACATCTCTAAAGTATGCTGGAAGACTACTAAACATCATTCAGATCACGAAGCACGACTGACATATCTCCGCTCATGATTGGGCGTCGAGGCCCCGACCCACACCACGGCCTTCGCCATACTCGAGCTATAGCACGCCATCCCTGATTCGGGCGCACTCTTGGAACACAGCTATACTACAATCGGCTCTCATTCAAACGCAATACCGGGGCTTCACGGCGTGACAAGAAATATTACTCGCCGCCGGCCCTGGCTTATCGCCTCCGACGCCGACTTCGCACAGTTCCACAATGGGGGCACTCTGCCGCAGAACCTCCGTCTGACCAGGCTGTTACCCCCTGGTACAGGCCATCCAATGGAGCCTCCTCGGAAATACACTGAGAATATTTTGACTTAATCCTCGCGTTCTTGGCCTGTTCTCTCGTCCTTGGTTTTGGACAAACACACAGCATTCCCTAACATTGCCGTCGCCGTCGTTCCACAATGGTTAGTGTATCAGGACTGGAGCTCGTCCCTCAGGGCACGGCCTATGGACTGCTGATTGGGCTTGGTATACTTTTCTGTGTAGTCATCCTTGCCGCCATCAAGGTCCAGAAAGCATATTTGTCTGAAGACTCTGGGACGTCTGAGATGTTCATGGTGGCAAATAGGTCTGTTGGGACAGGACTGACGGCATCGGCGGTCTTCTCATCATGGATGTGGATCAACGAGACAGTGCTCGCTGCGGCCATGTGCTATCGCTATGGACTAGCGGTTCCTATGGTTAGTTACGATCTTTATAAATGTCAACAAAGGGCTTTCACTGACCGTATACTCAGTGGTGGGGTTCAGGCCTATGCTTTCAGATCGCGCTTATGGCAGCTCTGGGTGTCTTGGCTAAGATCCGAGTACCTTACGCACATACGTCGCTGGAGATCATTCGCATGCGATATGGAAAGGTACCAAAAGCCAAGGCCCCCTACTTGAAACCTCACTGACGCCTAAGATTAGATTGGTCACATTGTGTTCATAGTGCTCAACCTCGTGAACAATGTCTTCGGCTGTGCATCTATGATTTTGACGGGTTCGCAACTCATCTATGGTGTATCTGGCATGCATTTCGTTTCTGCGACGATCTTAATTCCACTTGGAGGTGCGTAAACCCCGTACGCTGGCCTATTCAAGTAACGATTGCTAACATTCCTGCCACAGTCGTTCTTTATACCGCTGTTGGTGGTTTGAAAGCCACATTTCTGACAGATTACTTCCACACCCTTGTTGCCTTGATATTGATCATCTACTTCACTCTAACCATCTTAACGCATGAGGCAGTCGGTGGACTTTATGGCTTGTATGACAAGGTCATGGCAACGGCAAGTCGTGCCCTATCAAATAAGAGCGTTGTGGCATAGCTGACTTGCTTGTAGGCGGCTGAGAACTATATTCCCGGTAACTACGAAGGTTCTCTCCTGACCATGAAATCAAGAGACGCCATCATCTGGAGTCTGATTTTGAAGTTCGGAAATCTCGCTCTCGTTGTAATGGTAAGACGTTATCAGCACGGATGAATTTAAGTGAGGCCATAGCTAGCTAACTCACAATTCAAGGACACTGCATTCTGGCAGAAGTCGTTCGCGACCGAGGTCAACGCTACCGTTCCAGGCTACAACTTGGCCGCTGTCGCCATCTTCGGCATACCGTGGGGTTTGGGGACAGTCATTGGGTTGACAGCCCGGGCAATCCATAACACGCCCATCTTCCCAACGTATCCAGGCGAATTCACTAGCGCCCAAGTCAACGCTGGTTTCGTCATGCCGTACACGGTGAAGGCACTCATTGGCGACAAGGGCATCGTGGCATTCTTCGTATTACTCTTCATGGCTTTGACCAGTACAGTATCCTCGTCAATGATCGCAGTCAGCAGTATCCTGTCGTTCGATATCTACAAGACGTACTGGAACCCGAAAGCCTCCGACAAGCGACTAGTGAAGGTCAGCCATATCGCAGTGGTAATACATGCGATCTTCATCACTGCGATAGCGTTGGCGCTGAACTATGGAGGCGCGGATATGACTTGGATCGGATATTTCCGGCCGATCATAGCTTGCCCCGGAATCATACCGCTGGCACTCGCTCTTCTATGGTCTGGTCAAACGAGACTTGCAGCAGTCTTGTCGCCAATTTTGGGCTTCCTTACCGGGTTAGGCATCTGGTTGGGTACGGCCAAATCACTGTATGGCGTTATAAACATGACGACGACGGAAGGCAGTCTACCAGCTCTTTTCGGCGCCATTGGTTCTCTCTTCTCTCCAGCTATATACTCGGTTATTATATCCCAGTATGCGCCGTACAAGTTCGATTGGCGAGAGTTTCTTCGCATAGAACTTGCAGAGGAAGCTCAAATCCACACCTCTACTCCAAAATCGACAGCGTCGCTCTCTGATGAGAAAGACGTGGGGATTGTCAACGAAGCCTTGACACCCACTCGGAGCAATTCCGACACGCCGGGTGCAGACGGCATAGATCCAGTCACCACTTCTGAGAAATCATCGCCAAATGCGAAGTCGCTTGCTGGAGCTGGGGACACCACCCCTAGTTCAACTTCTCCTCCTCGTATAGGCTTGGACGACATCCAACACCCCTTTGACGAAGTCACACTACAGGAATTAGCTCGATGGCAAAAGATTGCCTGGGTAATCTTCATCTTCATTGTCCTCATCACATTCGTGCTCTGGCCGATGCCACTTTACCGAGACTATGTCTTCACCAAGACCTTCTTCTCGAGCTGGACATCGGTAGCTATCGCCTGGCAGTTCTTCGCTTTCTTCGCCGTGGTAGTGTACCCACTGTACGATGGACGATATGAGATTGCGACCGGTGTACGCGGCGTCTGGAAAGCCTCGGGTACCTTCCTCAATAAATGTCCAGGTAAATCGGCTGGATGATGTTGACCAGAGCTTGTTGTGGCTATGGCTAACAGAAATCAACGAGAAGAGGAAGCCCAAGTTTCGAGTCCTGACGATTTGTTACCTGGCCTTTCGAAGCTGTATTGCTCTTGAGCAAGAAGTGATGGATACCCCACACCGCCTGGCAGCATTCTGCCAGTGTGGGTCACCCAGTAGTAGATAGGTTCACCTCCAGCTCCAGCTCCTCCAGCTGGAGCTCCCCATGATCATCCATCCTTCAGGATCACCAATATACGTGTTTCCACCCATATTGCCCTCCATCAAGAAGTGCTAGAGAGAGCTTCCTGAAATTAACAAGATTCATCTACGGACGTAGCAAATATTTCGCACATCAATGATAGAGCAGAATTACAACTGTTCGTAAACTTTGTGTATTTTATCATGAGATCCAGTCAAAAGGAGTCGACTCGATTTCGAAGTCATGACCTTTACATAGATCTACTACGCATGTCTTAGCTATTAGTATGTAAGACCTTGAAGCACGGGTGACATCCCTCCGTAGTAACCCCCATACGCTGTCAAAGATTTATCATATACATCGGACATGGTTCACGAGTAGACGAGGCCTTAAGCCGGGGAAATATTGAAATTGCGCATGGTGCTATAGATGCTACCATGTCAGGATTCCACCAAAAGCGTATGGAGCAAATCAGCAGCCATCAACTTGAAGAACAGAATACATGGGACCGAATCTCCGTTTCTCTTGGACCATACCGTCTCGCACAAGTCTGTGCGTTCATTACGAGAAAATGCATTAGGTCGAGCCAGCCTCCAATCATATTTTCAGTCGCGCAAAGTAGAGATGCGATGGAGCACCACTAGAGCATCTTCCAATGCCAATCTCTTTCCCTCAAGCCTGCCTCGCTCCGCCCTTGCCTGCTTACTCTCCGAAGCTAGGCGATGTATATCATCTTCGCCCAGCTGAGAGACTGCTTCGACTGAAAAGATCTCTGGAAGCTTGCGCATCAAGCACTGTTCGACGCCATCGACAGAAACGTCATCGATGAACTTCTTCAGGGCAACCTAGTGTAGTTAGATACTATTCGATGATAAGACCTTAAATATGGCTGGCATACCTTGTAGTAAGCTTCCATCATATCAATCGCTTGCTCACATGCGAAACTGTCCATGTCAGGCTCGGTCATTGATGTGATAGAATTGAGAAGAAGCCGTGGGTCCATGACAACGCTCTGAGAACCGCCCTTGACGTTGATGTTGGGGATAGCCTGGCGTAAAGCAGCCTCGATCTTGCGCTCATATCGTGCTGCTTGGGCTTTCTGAACATTCTCGGTGAGATAGTGGTTATAGGTGATTGGGTGGCCGTATTGATGAGGCTCCAAGAGATCATTGACTTTGCTATCGAGACTATGAGCTAGCTTTTCAGTGGCTGTCTCGACAAGTTGACGTCTAATTCGCTGATTGGCAGACCCGGTAACGGTAGCATTAAGAGCGGCGATTAGCATTTCAGATGCTGACGCTTTGATCTTGATCAAGGCAGTCCGTGTGATATCTTCCCAAGGGTCAGAGTGTCTGCGGAATAGTTCACCGACCACGGCTGGGTTAGCCATGCCGGGCAGCTCCAGGCCGCGGTGTGCTTTCATCACCTCTTTGACTTCCTTCAGGAAGTCTTCTCGTCTCTGCTGGCCGGGACCGACCTCCGATGCATTGTCCACTATCTCGATCCTGTGACCACTGACCTGCATAGTCTCCGAAAATGTTTTCAATTCTCGCTGGATAATGGCACGAAGGCGAGTCACATCTTTTGTATTGTCAGTGGCTTGATAGAAGAAAGTGTGGGCATAGTAGCCCTTCACAGCCGCGGTGATGAGGCCGGTAAATTCCTGGCTGCACCTGAGTAAGTAGGCTCGCTGCTCCGCCAATGAAGGTCGAGCTGCACCAAGCCGATTCAGCTGTGTTGTGGAGTCCTTCAATCCCGCTTTGACATCAGCTGTGACGCTTGGTAGGTGCGATAGGATCTGATCACGAAGTACAGTGGACAATCGCGTTCTGAGTGCGGAGACGCCCTTGCAGTGTTGCGGGAGACATGACCAGGGTTCCTGTTCAAAGAACAGCGTCTCTCGACTGTCTCGAAGAGTAGAACTATCCTTGATCTCTGCGAAACTGCGGTTTCGTAGCACATGCCAACCAAGATCCAGCTTGACGTTCTTGTTTTGAGCGAGCTCCACATAGCTACGCTCACTCTCAGAGGCGGGATCAAGCTTGTCAGGCTTGGTTATGAGGCCTAGAGTACGCTTCCCGGTGGGATCGAGCTCGCGGGCACGTTGGGTGACTTGCTGGAGGACGAATTCATTGCTGGCGGACACAACAGATAGTATGATGCTCCTCGGTTTCTTCATGTATGAGAGAACCATATTTTCAACCATGTGGGCGTCGCGAGCTGACTGGGTGCTGTTCGAGGCAAGGAAGAGACCAGGTAGATCGACTAGAGTCAGATGAGGCTGATGAGGACCGGAAATCTCGACTCTCAACACATCAGTGAAGAAATTCGGCGTGTTGTCGCCGGCATCTTCCATAGCCGACTGTGCTTGGTCGATTGCATTGCCAACAGGGCCGGAATCTGTTGTCAGGCGAAACTTCGAAAGCTTCGCTTTCTCCTTCTCAGTACGGGTCGGCCCAGGAATGATGTAGATACGGATTTCGTCATCATCGCTGCGACGCAGGACGAGCTCGGTTGCGAAGCGAGTACAGAGGCCATCCTTTGTAGGAAAGTCGACACCGGAAATGGCCTCGAGGACGGAGCTTTTGCCCGATGACTGATCGCCGCAGACGATGATCTGAGGAAGATCAATGTACCGACTAACGCCCTGTGACCGAAGTGTGTCGATTATATCAAGCATATCCCGATGCTCGCTTGACTCAAGCGAAGCTGTGGTCTTGCCGATCTTCGAAATATGCCCAGGCTCCATCTTTCTGGCCGATTTCCTCTGAGATGAAGGACTCATGATGATTTCCTTTGAACTAGTCAATCTCAGTAACACGGATGTTTGGGGTCGACAGAAGTAGCAAGTCACTCTCGGAGAGATTTACAGAAAAGGAAAAACAAATCTTACTCACCGCTGAGGAGCCAACAGATCTGCGGAAGAGCCTTGGGAATCCAGCGCGAGCTTGGAATTTCCAAAAATGACGGTTTTATTTTTACAAATAATGGGCCAGATCAATGTGACCACCCTCTTCCAATAAAGGGAAAAGATTTAAGGCGCCGAAAACCTGATCCGAATTTTGGGCGATGCCGTTGACGATTGGCAGTTCCGGCGTGTGCGAGGACGAATGAATGAAAGGGAAGATGGAAGGATCTAAATCATCAAAGAAGGACGACCCGAGTTCGCGCGTCGAGTCAATGGCTTCGCCAGGGTTGAGTGAACTGTGGTTGACAGCCGGTGAGTGGAAATTGTTGCTATCCTGAGCGTGTCTGGGTGTGGCTTTGGAAGCTTCGCGTGGTTGGCGGGGTGTCAAACCGAACAACTGGGAGGAGCTTTCCGAAATCTGCAGTCTCTCGTATCTTTCCTTTCGCTCCAGGTATTCGGTCGCGCTAGCATGTAGGGACTTGATGATTAGGGAATACTGCAGGGCATGCGCGTCGTGTTTGGCGAAATGCTCCAGGGCAGTGATGGACATACGCACGTCTTTCTCCAGGATCCGACCGAAGTCCCCTAACAACCCAACACCAACCACAAGAGATGCGGCAAACATCCACGACCTGTTATGACTGTCAGTGTCTGATTCTGTCGTCCCTGCGAGATCTGAATCACTTACACAATCAGCGGCATACACCCATCGAGAATTCCCGACTGCACTAGATCGAATACGGACTCAATCATCAGACTGCCAGCGTCGATTGAAGCATTTGCGAGCTTTGACCGACCGGAGCTGCCGCTTTCACGAATCGTGTCAATTTTGGAAGGATTTTCTGGAAGCCTTCTGCACATCTCATACATCAAGAAAGGTCGGGATACAAGCATCACAGCATAGTAGTACGAACACAGGACATGACAGGCACCCACGATCCGAACCTCGTCCTCTTGACCAGGTGGGGCTCCGACAATCCGCTTCAGCTCGATCAACCAGCGATTGGACCAGCTCCGAAGTTGTCGTGAAATGCCTTCCGTAAGCTGCAGCGAAATCTTCTTCCGTGAGAAAACCTCAAGCACGATGCTTTCGATGATAAGCAAGACCTGGACAGACGAGTCGAGTAGATCAAACACCTCTTGGCCGGTAGTATCCATCTCACGATAAGGAACGGTACAATCGACGTCCGACGTGGCGGGAGGTCGGCCCATGGAGATGCTGAGGAACAAGTCGACGATTCTGACACTCTTCCACAGCCGGTCTCTGCAAGATTGGGTTCAGCTGGTTTCTTCAGTGTATCTGATTGCGAATCATACCTGTGCTTGTGTATCTCCACTCCGAATCTTGAGTTCACCTCGGTTCTATGGGCACCGATTGAGTACACAGCTCTGACAGCGATGCCTGAGACGGTTAGGAATGTCACGAATGTGAGGAGATTTGACCAACCGAAGAATAGGTATGCTCCAGTAATTTGACACGCCCTAAGCATATACAAGGTGATGAGCGTGAAGGCTTGCACAGTTCCGACACTCAGCTCACTACCAAGTGTTGCCAACGCAAGAACCTTTGCGTGTTCAAAATAACTCGACGCCAAGGAGTCGTCGACAGACTGGAGTCCGACGGCAAGAACGAGGTAGTTGACAGCGGCATGGACGTCATGGCTGCGGTCGTTAGCCCAGTTTGAGATATCATCAGCAAGTCGCGTGGTGCCGAAGAGGTCAACCAGTCCCGAGGTCTGTCATCCAAGGTCAGCAGGATTCTACGGCCAACATGACAAGAACACTGACCACGGCAAGGTATTTGCCCACGATGGAGTGGACGGTGTTGACATCCACGAACGGCTCCTGGTGGCCGGACTGGATGGCTTGACTGGGAGGCACATTTTGGAGCACCGACACCCGACTGGTGTGGTGAGCAAACGCCTGCGGATCGATCCGAGACAACACCAATTGCCTAACGGTTTGGAAGAAAGAAAGTGGTGCGCAATCACCAATGAAGACTGGTCGCGATGATTAGCAACGGTGATCAAGACACCGGAGGCCGGCGATAGCGGTGAGCCGTACTCAACTTCCCCTGTGCGTCGTATAGGAGCCGGGCGTCTCGGGGAACCTCGGCTTCCTCTTCCACGGATGTGTCGCGGAGGGCTGGTCCCGCAGATCCGACCGTGGGGCCCGCTGAAACCGTCGGTACCACGTGTGACGGCGTTGACGTCGACGCGGAATGATGGTTACTGGCTGTCTCGGGCGGAGCGGATAGCTGTACGGAACTGCGTGGTGATGTGGGATGTCGCTGGTACTGCTGCTGGTGGTCTTGATCGGATGCCGGAGATGCGACAGAATTCAGGCGACGCCGCTTCTGAGGGGTGAAGTGGCACGATTGAGCCTTCTTGTGCCGGGTGCAATAGCTGCACGGAAGTTTCCCGTCGCATTTAACTGAGTTCCATATATCAATGGCACGATCTCGGATTGCCGGAATCAGGGGAGGAATTGTACTGGTAGGCATACCTTTTCGGACCTTGCAGGAGTCGCAAGCATTGGCAACCCGGACTCGCACGTACTGCGACTCGCGTGGACTCGATTGGTTCATCATCTGTCTTGCGGTTCCCTCTGCTTCCACCTCCAGTGACTTCGCAGCACTGAAAAGGGTCAATAGTCCCGTCCTTCGAGGGCTCGGGATGCGCGTCATTTACACCTATCCGTGTCTAACGAAGTACTTGTTGCGTTTGGTGGGAAATGGTCCGAAGCTCGGAACTTCGGAAGACGGATGCTCGACGCTAAGCAAGCTTTTACGTCTCCACTCCTGGATAAGACAGACTCAACGCTCGTTGTCTTCATGTACACATTCATCGGCGATGCCCATGTCAGGCTGCATAAATACACAGGTGGGATTTATGACGTATGGTCAAGGTATACGTCCTAGATCCATAAATCAATTGATTGGCTTCCTGGATTTTGATGCTGCACGCGAAAAGCAGCTGTACGCAGCAGACTCCGAGAACGCCACGCCTAACCTTGTGAACGCAATATGCCAAGTCCAAGGCTATATATCCGTCGAGATGATATTCGATAATAAACGCCGATTACATCACCCCGTATGCACTCGACAACGAAGAAACGGCATTGTCGGGTACGAGTCCTGCAGCATAGCTCTCGTCCCGCGACTGTCTGAGGAATGCACTCAGGGATGTGCCGCCAGTGCCCTTCAGCTCTGAGCTGTCACCTGACTGAGAGGAAGCCTTCGCGAGGTTCAGGGTTTTCCCGACCGGCTGCTTACTCGCTTGGATGACGATGTATCTGGTGACGACCTTGATATGCGTGCTTCTGAAATCGCCCATGGCTTTGCACGCCACCTGGTAGAGCCCCTTCATCTTCTCGAACTCCGGATCTGGCTGAGGCGTCGAGGCGAACTCTTGAAGACTGCCCATGTGTGCCAAGTCTTCCAAGAATCTCCGATGCGGCTCAGGCATGTAAGCCCGCACTTTCTCGTGGTAGCCCATCACCTTCTCCTTCGCAGCCTTGACAGGACATCCGGATATACCTTCACCGGGTGCCATGCCCGACACTGGACAGGTTGCAGGGGTCGATGCCTTGTCAGCGCCTCCGGTATGGTTAACACCAAGCACCACGTCGAAGAACTGAATCAATGAGCTCTGACCGTTGCTACCGCCCATGAGCTTTCGCCACGATCCCTTCCCATTTCCTTCGTCGTAAAACACTCCATTCGGCAGTCCCGCTGCTTCCATGTTCGCGCTACCTGCCAGGAACGGACGAATCCGGTCGTAGAATAGGACTGGATCACACTTCTCGTACATGCGGGTCAGCAACTTATCCATCTTCTTGATGGCGATTGTGATCTGCTCCAGTCCTTTTGCCATGGCGGCGTAGTCCCGCTTGTGTGTCGCTTCAATGGCATCGACCATGAGTGGCATAACCCATGCTGACTGTGCCTCGAGGGCAACGGAGAGCATATAAAACCACGACTCATCTTCAGTACCTGTGAATGTGTTGATGGCATGAAGAGAGTCTAGATCGCTAAAGTCATCACTGGTACTCTCAAAGTTCCATAGCACTAAGCCTGCATAAGTGGCACAGGGCGGAAGATCAAAGTGCTCAGCAATCTTCAATAAAGGCACAGTAATTTGAGGCGGGAGAATCTTTTCATCGTTAATATCTCAATTAAACGACGAACCATATCATTACTCACCTCCGATGGCGTCTCACCGCCCCATATATATCCATGCGTAAGGAAGACTAAAACCGCATAAGCGCGGCGCCATTCTCCCTCAGATCGCAATTTCTCGGTCGACAGAACTTGGCATCCATCCACGACGTGTCGTAGTAGTTGATTCTTGAGTAGGTCGGGAAGATTCTGAACTAGTAGCTCCCATGTCGAGTAGTAAGGATCTGCCAATTGCCTCACGGGAGCTGCACTAGGAAGGAATCCGTTCTTGGTGACATCGTACGTCCGCGAAATAGACTCCCGGGCATCGAGGGAAGGAGACGAAGAGGTCTTTAACAAGGCAGGCATCCTGAGGAGCGGTAATGGTAGGTGTGACAGTGACCGGAGTCGGGGGACGAATAAGGCTTTGTCGGCAAGTAACGTTCGAGGTGGCGTCGGGAGAGAAGCACGTGTTAAAAATTGTAGCACTCGAATATGTATGTCTAGCAGTAGGAGAATAGGGAAAGGCAACCAAGAGTATCGTCTAAGTTATAGTTTAAGCCTGTCTTGCATGCAGATGACCAACATACGATGCATTCATGGGTAGCAGAAAGGTTGTCCACTTTCTGCCAAGTCTCGTACCAGGTCTGGGAGTTCTAGAATAGCAGAGGACATAAGTAGATCCGAATGCTCTTGTTTCACTTGCAATCTAGTTTTCCGTCGTTCGAACACCCGTGCCCATTTTGCGGTCCCGGCTCCGGGCGGTGATGGAAGTGTTGGCGAATCTCGGAACGCGGATGTCGGAATTAACGCGAACTGAGCACTTTGTTTACGAGTAGGATGCTCGACATTGCAGTCCCCGCGAGAATAATGAGAAAGTGTATGAGATCTTCCCAAATCGAATTCGGGTATTTTACAGTCCATTCAGAATCTTACGTCGGTTTTGGCTCACGTTCTAAGTACCAAGCCATTCGTAACGTTGAGTAAATTGGGTTTAACTCAGACAACCACCGGTGTTGGTCTGTCCGCGCTTGGACATCACGATGCGCAAGCTTGCACACAACCTGCAATTTCAAAACAAAAAATTCATTAATGGGATTCCAATTGAAAGTCGGGATTGTGTTCTAATCGCCTGGCCAGAGTATTGTGCCCGCGTCGGATGTTCGGATAGAGAAGGTGACTCCTAGTATCGGTAGCGGAAGCGGACGATAGCGTCTTTTTCGAAGTGGATATACCCTCTGCGAAATAGCCGTCCGGAAACGTCTATATAGTGAAAAATGAAGGGCGCTCTTCCAGATGGCTTCTATTAGCAGATTAAACCTTCCTTTCGTACGATTCGGACCATCACCGTGAATCACAATGGCCTTTAACGGATTTTCCGATATCCTTCGCACGGGCAAGAAGCCGCAATTCCCTGGCAATGCCGTCTCGGCCGAGTATGCGGTGGAGATGGACTCGCAGGATGAGCTGAGGCATCTTCGGGGCGAGTTCATACTTCCGACTAAGGCTTCACTAAAGAAGACTGCGCTCGATGGGACGATACCTGGTAAGTCTCGCCCCTGACTTACTTCACAGCACCCACTAACTTGAAACTAGGCGCCACAAAAACTGCCAATGGCACAAGTAACGGCACCAATGGCGATAGATCGTCTGATTCAGATGCAGCTGGTATTTACTTCTGCGGTAACTCATTAGGATGCCAGCCCAAAGCAGTGAGGAAATACCTTGAAGCGCAATTAGAGACATGGGGCTCAATTGGTGTCGACGGCCACTTCAGGGGCCTCGACAACTCGCCTCTGGTCTGCTGGCAAGACATGGCAGAGGACTGCGCCAAGAAGTCGGCTGACATTGTTGGTGCTTCTCCCAGCGAGATTGTCATCATGAACACTCTGACTGCCAACCTTCACTTGTTGCTAGCGAGCTTTTACAAGCCCACAGAGAAGAAGCACAAGATTATCCTAGAATGGAAGCCGTTCCCCAGCGATCACGTAAGTTTCTCCATTACAGCATAAAGAGGGCCGAGACTGATTGGCAATAGTACGTAATAGAGTCGCAAATACAATGGCATGGGCTTGACCCCGCCAAGTCAATGGTCCAAATCCAGCCGGACGAGAACTTCTACATCTCCACAGAAAAGATCCTGGCCACCATTGACGAGCACGCCGAGGAGACGGCGTTGCTGCTTCTACCTGGCATCCAATATTACAGCGGCCAGCTGTTCGATATCCCCCGGATCACCAAGTACGCTCAAGAGAAGGGCCTAGTTGTTGGATGGGACCTGGCGCACGCAGCTGGAAACGTGGAACTCTCGTTGCATGATTGGAATGTTGACTTCGCGGCGTGGTGCACATACAAGTATATCAACGCCGGTACCGGATCAATCGCTGGCGCCTTCGTGCACGAGAGGCACGGAAAGGTAGACTTCGACCCGGAGACGGGAAAGCCCATCTATAGGCATCGCCTGACGGGTTGGTACGGCGGCGACAAGTCCGTCCGGTTCAACATGGACAACAAGTTCCTCCCCACGGTCGGCGCTGCCGGATTCCAGGTATCGAACCCCTCAGCGATTGACCTCGCAGCACTGTCGGGTGCCCTCTCGGTGTTCGGCCAGACGAGTATGAAGGCTCTGAGGTCCAAGGCTCTGGTGATCACAGCTTATGCAGAGCACTTGTTGGACGAGATTGTGGCCGATGACAATGGCTCGGAGCCTGCATTGCGAATCATCACGCCCGCGAATCCGTTGGAGCGAGGTACGCAATTGAGCGTCCTGCTACGACCCGGTCTGATTGATCGTGTTGCGCAGTCGTTTGTGGAGAACGGCATTGTATGTGACAAGCGCAAGCCGGATGTCATCCGTGTTGCACCTGTTCCGCTATACTGTACATTTACCGATGTTTATAACTTCATGGAGACATTGAAAAAGGCTATCGCTGCGTAAAGACTTGGGCATACCCCATATACATAGACTAGAGCATTGGGATTTGGAAGCGACTGGAGTTAAAGAAGCGATATAGAATGTTGTACATGACAGTTGATACGTATGACTGAGCCATAAGCAATGGGAAACCACTGCCTTAGGCATTCTAGTTAGTCCTATAATCTGATTAGTGGGCAATCCCGCCATATACAAGCCACTAAATGAAGCAAGCTGGCAGCTTTTATCAATAGTGCTGCCAATCAGCTTCTGGCTTGCACCATGCTGCCATCCTCATGAAGGCCAAGCTATCGCTGAATGGGAAAAGCAGCTTATCCCAGGGGTGGATTCTCCTTTCTGTCGTACCACATAGTGAGGATCCCCCGAGATGAGGGGCAATGTTCGCAGCTCCTTAATATTACTGGTCCGATTTCGAGCCTATCGTCAGGCATAGTCCCCAAAATACATTGTAGTAAACCTGCCACTTGAGCCCATAAAAATCGTTGATATAGTATTGCAACATAACCTACGATCGCATACTCCATCGTCTGATTCGTGGTTTCATTTTCCGTTGCACTTTTTATGGCAGAACTGGCGGGGAGCATGTTGTTAGATAGTCCGCATCATTATACCGATGATTCCGGCCATTCCCCGATTCATATTGAACTTTAGTGCAATACCGTCATGGACCCATTATATTGATGGAATGAATGTTCCGTCACATTGAGCTCCTGAAACCTTAGCGTTTTGTATTTCTCTGCCAACTACTTCAAGTGTTATCTGTGCGAAATATTACTGCCATCAGTCTGGCGACAATCAGCTACTGTGCGGTGACCAATTGCAGGATGAATTTGCCATCGAATAGACCATATATATAGTGTTTATTTCCGTTTGTCACGGTTCAGGAAGGTCAAAAAGGCTGCGCTTCAAGGTGCCTCATGAAGTGTGTAAATTGCAAAAGTTAAGGAGCTGGAGTTAAGCTCCAAGCTCCTACTCAAATAATCTAAACTGTCAGCGACTGGCGCTAGCGCCAGTCCGTGACACCGTTTCAAACATTGCAGTATATTGTCAAACTATTTGCTCTAGGTTCGCGGCGCTGTAGAGCTTTGGGAATCGGTGCAAGGGGCGACGAGATGCTTAGGATTGGTAAGCCTCCTAGGACTTTGTGCAGTGATTAGGCAACTAGACTTTCCGTCATGGGCTGAGTCTGCAACTAAAGAGTTTCATCTTTCATTTTGAACAATTATCGCCCAACCGTATTGGCCTCATGCAACATCCGGAATCTGGAAGCCTCTGGCGCCATAGAACTTGCCCACAAACGTGTGATGAGTGAAATAAAAGGCCACTTAAGTCTAACCTTTTTTGTCTTTTCTATGGAGCAACCTTATGGAAAATCAGAGTCATAAAATGAACAGTGTTAGATGTTTTCTTCACAGCTATCACTCGTTTAGTGTAGAGCTTCTTGTCCCGTCGGCCCACTCGTGGAATAGATTCTCCCTGTTTCGCATCCTCTGCCAGAAAATGTCGAACCAATACATGTCAGTATACATGGTCGGACACATAAACTGTGGCACCACTTACAACAAACCATGAATCCAGCTTGGTATTCCATCAACGTCTTTCGCCCGAGCTTTACGACTAACAGCCAAGAGGTTAACGTCAAAGACAAGATACACCATAGTTCTGAACTATCGGTAGACTACTGGTAAAGAATGGATGGACTGTTGTTCTTTTTCAAAAGCCATATTCGTCCCAGGAGAGCCAATTTCAGGGGTGGAACGTTCATGAGGTAGTCTATGTCGACTACGAGTGCTGTGAGTCATGAAGGAGTCATCAACGCGAACAACTTTTTCACTTCAAGGCAACCAAATTGCAATATTGGCCTTCCACACAAGTACTCCTCATTCTCAGTCTCATTCTCATATGATCTACCTGCTCACAAAAGCTAGTATAAATCACGAGCTACTGAGATGATATATGGCGCTATATCGGTGAAGTTCAATCTTTCGGTATACTGTGCCCGTAAATTACGAGAAATTACTTCAACGTTACCTGCCTCGAAAGGTTATGCGGCCACCTGGCCACACTTGGATGCCACAAATTCTTGATCCCGAGAAGCAAGGTCATTTGGAAGAAAGAGACATGCGCCTTCTATTTAGAGAGTCGATAGCGTCGGTGGTTGCTGGGAAATGCTCATTCCTAATAGACAAGGGGTACTTTGGTTTTGGGGCACTGAGAATGAAGATCGGTGATAAGTTCATGTTAGTTTAACCTAGCGAGTGGGACTATCGCGTATGCGCTGCGCGAAGTCCAAACTACATGTACTAAGGGAAACAAGTGGAAGCGGACTGGTAAGTTTCATGTGTGCTGCTGGTTGAGGGCGAAGGCTCAGGAGAAAATATTTGAGGGGAGCCAGTAAATAATTTTGTTTTGTCGTGGTTCTTTCACTTATGGAGTAACGGAGACTTGGTGGAACTACTGATTCGTCGTCCTACTTGATTACACATCGCGGTGGAATACTTGATCAGTAGATGGCTGTATCTGCGCATATGACCAGCTAGTTTCACAAGGTACGTGGACGAGGTTATTAGAGGGCATGTACAACCACAATTCCCTTCTCATTTGACTCTAACAGACCTTCGCCATCTGTCGACTACTCTCAATTGCTCCTGTCCATAATTTGCGCACACACTCTGTCCCATCAATTGACTCTCTGTCACAGAATAGACTCTGCTCATTAGTGGATTCCACTGGTGCAGTTGCGGCGCTGAGGGCGCTGAAATCGCTGTAACACAATCCAGATGCAACTAATAAATCACGTGACCACGGGCAATCCACCACTTTTAACAGAGCCCATTTATGCCCCCGCACCGGCGTTAGCGGGGAAGAAGCCCCAGTCGTTTCTCCAATTGTTTCTCCAATGTAGTTGGCCAATCACAGCCGATCACATCAACGATCCCTTGAATGATGCCATCGCAATATTTTGCCAGACCAGCGGGACTGGTGCGGCAAGCAATTCATCTGCTGCTGATTTAGTGGTGCTATTTAGCTAATATGACCGACAGAAGCGTGCCTGAAATTCGCGTAGCGCAAGATTTCTTGGTAGATAGACCCGAATATTGGGGTCCCATTTCTGCCCACCGGTTGGTGACGTCGTCGCCGGTACGCGAATCGGCTGTAAGAAACGCCCATTCGCGACTCATGCTTCGAGATGACGGACTACATGGATGATTCGATATTTGGAGAGGCTACGGACGAGTGAGTGGGCCGGCTGCAGGCCTTGTTATCTCCTACCCTGCCATGCAGGATTAATATTTCTCTTCACTCTGTGCCCAATTCTGCTGTAGAATCTCGCGCCCCCATCGTTTCGCTTTCCGCCTGTCGTGTCAATCGTTCTCGTAGTCGACTGCAACCCGCCATGGATTCCCCAAAGGACGAAAAGACGCCCAGGACGGATCACCCGGCGGACCTGTTCGAGGATGTATCCTCGAGCTCGGATCGCGAATTAGACCAGAACTATAGAGTGTACAAGGCGACGGAACAGCTAGATGCGACAGATTCCGAAGTCAAGAAAGTGCTACGCAAGATTGACGTGCACGTCGTCCCGATCCTCTTCGTCACATACATGCTTCAGTATCTCGACAAGAACTCACTCAACTTCTCGAGTGTTTACGGATTGCAGGAGGGGACACATCTCCAGGGCCAAGACTATTCATGGCTGGGTAAGCGGGTTTCCAGATTGTGTGATCAGTACAGCACTGACACGAAGCTTCATCAGGGTCGATTTTCTACTTTGGATATTTGGTCTCCCAGTTTCCCTCGTCGTTTCTCCTTCAAAGACTCCCCATTGGGAAGTTTGTCTCTATTACGACGATAATATGGGGCGTCATTCTCATGACGACGCCGGCATGCACGTCATTCGCTGGTATTGCGACGAACCGCTTCATGCTCGGAATGACTGAGGCGACTGTCAATCCCGCTTTCGTATGGATCATGTCCATTTGGTATGTCATTCTGTTGCCGATGCGCCCGCTCGTAATACTCATACGTATCTAGGTACACCAATGCGGAGCAGCCACTACGACTGGAGGCATACTATTGCACCAACGGTATCGCGACAATGTTTGGTGGTCTGGTCGGTTACGCCGTAGGCCACATCACTACCGGTCTTCCCAAGTGGATGTATGTCTTCCTCATCTTCGGCGCCATTAGCACAGCTTGGGGAGTCGTTAGTCTCCTGATTCTTCCCGACATTCCTGCCACTGCCAAGTTCCTCAATGAGAAGGAGCGAGCTATTGCTACTGGTAGAGTGTCGAGGAACCGACAAGGAGTGAAGAACCAACATTTCAAGAAGGAACAGGCAATCCAGTGCGCCAAGGACCCGAAAACTTGGATATTGTTCGTCATGGCTACCGGAGCTCAAGTTCCCAACTCGGCCCTCACCAGCTTCACCAGTCTCATCGTCAAGGGTTTTGGCTTTGATACTTTGGGCACGCAATACCTCCAAATTCCCGGGGGTGCCATTCAGTTCCTCGCTCTGATCATTGGTGGCATTGTTTGTACGAAGTGGCCTAATGGCTCGAGATGTCCTACCATGATCATCGCCAACACGATCTGCATCCTAGGGGCAGCTCTACTTGTTGGTTTACCAAGCGACAACAAGGTAAGACGTCTTCCGATTGTGTACATAAGCGTCGTTGTTAACGAATTTCTTCCATAGTGGGGCCGACTTGTCGCTCTCTGGCTGTGCTATTTCCAAGGCCTCGGTTTCAGCATGTCTCTGACCATGGTATCTTCCAACGTGGCAGGGTCCACGAAGAAACAGCTCACAGCCGCTGTCCTCTTTACTGGATACTGCGTTGGCAACATCATCGGGCCTCAGACATTCATCGACGCGGAAGCTCGTAAGTCAAGTTGATCTCTCTGATTCCGTCTCTCCGCGGATCCGATCCAGCGAGCTGCAACTAATGTGAACGCAGCCGGCTATCACAGCGCTTACATTGCGATGCTTGTCGGATACGTGGTCAAGCTTCTGTCGATCATCGTCCTTTACATCTACATGTGGCGCGAAAACAAGAGGAGAGACGCTGCTGGTCTGACTGATGAGAAGGCCGCTGTGGAGGCGGGTATGCATGATCTCACTGAGCTGGACAACCAAGGCTTCCGATACTCTCTTTAGTGTGACACGTCTGCTGGATCCTCACCCATATAGAGAAATCCATAACCATGTAATTCCCTTGTCAGCTTGCATCTCGAGTGGAACGGTCTCGTCTAGCACTTCTACATGTGGCGCGCAGCTACAGTGGTTGCTAGCGACCAGTCTACTACACGTAGGTTAGCGACCTTGGCTCGCAGTGGCCCTGCATTGTGTGCTCCAAAAGGCTGCGTGACATTGACTTGCCAAGCTTCCATGGCCTGTGCGCGTCCTGCTAGAATCGCAAAAGGGGGGCCGGAGGGAGTCTAAGACTCTGCAGCTGAAGGGCACTGAACTCCACCGCTCATCATATCCAAACATCAAACAATTTGAACAGGCTGCAAACAAGGCTGACTCGCTCATTCCCTGTTGGCGAAGTGGCTATTTATGGTCACGACCAGCCCTCATTGCTGCATGATCCGAAGAGCATTTCGCCCTAGATCCTTCAGTCGTATCGCTTGTCTCGCTCACGCTGCTAACATGTCCAGAAGGACTGGTCTGAGGGTATTCAGTTCGACAACAGTGGCAGCAATCCGTTGCGCGTCACTGCCTTCGGTTGAGAATAGGACATTGAGCTCGAGGAGTACGAGCGCTTTACTCATAGCGCGAATAACTTCAAGCAGCGCCCCCGCCTTCTGGGTTGCAATGCTTGGCGCCATGAACAGCCTTACCGACAAACCGAATTGGCATGTCAAGATTTTCGACGACGAGATTGTGGCTAAATGGAGGAAAGAGGCCTTGAGAATGTCAGTGTTTGATATGGTTTACTCTTAAATGATTGGTGCTATAAGTGGATTACGCTCCTCAATCAGGCCATTGAGCAATGAGAAGGCGTGGGACTGGTGTTTGACCGAGTTGCGGTCCAAGGCCAAAGACTTCGAGACCACCGGTCGGACTTTAGTCCTTGATACTGCTTCGAGAGTATCTAAGTCGGACACCTTGGTGGATAGGACTCTAAGGGCGCGGCTCATATCCGCGACTGAGCCATTCCGCAATGTACCGGATGCGCAGAAGGACTGGCATCCCAACTCGAATGAGCAAGTATTCAACTTGGTTCACCCGTCGCTATACCCTTTAGTGCATGGAAAGACACAGGTCCTGTCACAAGGTGGCCATGTCTCTCTCGAAAACATTGATTCGTACCAAGGTGTTCAGATCTTATCTGAAATTCCTGACGGGGACAGAACCAATGGTCCCATCGCTTTCAGTGGCTACCGTGTGAAGTTCGGTTCGACGAGGCCTCCGCGAAAGATGTGCACATTACCTCCAACATCAACAATCTACATCCCCGGCATAAGAAATTCTACTCGACGATTGATAAAATCGTTTTTCTGTCTATCGAGCCGTGAAATGACGTTCTCGTTAGGCACCATAGGCCCCGCAACCCTCCGCGCATTAAGACATATAATGCGGAGTTTGAACGCGACCTCTCGGACTGGGCCGATAACGGTCTCAGGGAAGCGGAGCGCGAGTAAAACGAGAACCCCGAGGATGACGAGGAGGCACTAAAGAAAGTCCAGGAATATCTTGCCCTTCCGAACGCCGAGAATTATGACCCTTCAGATGACGACGAGGACTACGATGTGCCCATGGACTCCGTCGAGCTCCTTGAAGAATACGGACTTTCGTGGGCTGTAGAAAAGAAATGGAGGCGTATGAGGATAATCATTCATCTAGATGCCGGAGTTGGCTATACCTATGACCAGTGGGAAAATGGCCAGGCTAGCAACGCAGTGGTCAATCCGAATTTCAGTTATTCAGTCGTCCAGCCTCCTGACCCAAGAAGAGTATCGCGCCACTACTACGACGTTAATCTCCGCAAGGATTTTGGGGAGAGGGGCCTCCAGGTTATTGTCAAGCTATCCAGTATTGAGCTTACACCCGAGACGCCAACTTACGGCGGCGGCAACTGGCACATCGAGGGCATGGTCAACAAGCACATTGTGGCGACTGCAATCTACTACTACGATGTCGACAACGTGACCGAGTCGCGGATTTCCTTCCGAACTGAGGCGGAGCTTGAAGACGAGGACGTGATATACAATCAAGATGATCATGCTCCACTCGCCGAAACCTTTGACGTTCAATCTCGTGAACTACGCGACGAGCCGGCCGTTCAGACATTGGGCTCCGTGGGCACGTCCCAAGGCCGGCTGCTCGCCTTTCCCAACACCCTTCAGCACAAGGTCGAGCCGTTCGAGCTGGTTGACAAGACCAAGCCGGGACACCGTCGATTCTTGGTGCTCTGGGTCGTGGATCCCTATTACCGCATCGCCTCAACCCGCAATGTGCCACCTCAGCAGCACGACTGGTGGGCCCCCGAAGGTTATGACAAGATCGATTTCTCGGCATTTCCGCCTGAGATCCGAAGTATGGTTACCGATCAGGTCGGAGAGTGGCCAATGGGATTAGAAACGGCGAAGAAACTGAGATTGGAGTTGATGTCGGAGCGGACGCGTGGTCAGCAGGCCATAGATGAAGGGTTTGGGGAGTACAATTTCTGCGAGCATTGAAATCCCCTGTTCGTTATGTGCCAGTGGAATCAGAAGCTTCAAGGAGGATTCGTCCAGAAACACGGAGAACAATGCGTAGTTATCGAGCCATTTCTAGATGGGGACTACACTTGATGTGTTCTGCTCCTCGGCCTGTGTTTCTCGAGACTCCTGAGTCATAGAGCCTAGCTCTTATTGCTCTTGGCCTTCCATCAGTTTTCCAGCGATTGGTACAGTCAAATCCTTAATCACTCCCCTGTAGCGCATGTGCTGTCCTCATTGTTGTGAGTTGTCACCAGAGCTAGTTCCACCAGCTCATCTTTGTCACCACCTCATAATCAACAATTCCCAGAAGATAGCCTGCAACCTTGATCCACATCAGTGCCCCGTACATGAAGACGACTATGAACGCCAGCATCAAGACGCCTACACCCAAGCCAAGAAGGGCGATCGCGATATAGCTAAGACCACGGAGTAGGATCCTGCCTGCAATCATCAGCCCCATGATATTGTTGTCCTTCCTACTACTGCTTAGACCACGGTCGAATTGCACGCGGAAGTTGTCGCCGCTTCTCGGGAGGTTCTCTCCGGCGACAGTCAATTCCTCGTCGATGGGCTGGGCCTCAAGAGTACCAGGTGTATGCGGGCACAGACTTTCCATGGGAATCGCAGCGGCGGGAAGTGTAGTACGCATCTTGGTGATGTTGATGGGGTGAGCTGTCGGGTTCAAGTTGAGATGCGCGCAAGGGTTCGAGAGTGTGGCTCCAACAGCGAAAAGACAGATGCTCTTGTGTCGGTGTACAAGATGCTTTGACGCAAAAATCGATGTGAGATGTAGTCTGGAGAGTTGTGATGCTGACGATTGTCGTCGATGGAAACTCTTGGGATGGTGGTTTAGTCTGAAGTCGTGGGCGTCTGAATTCATTCGGAAAAGGACAAAGAATTGAAATGGCGCGCCCAAAAAAGCAGTCGCCATACGCGTTATTCCATTGCATGTTTGCTCAGAGCAGCTGCCGAATTAGCTATCGTGGTGAGTGAGGGAAGGAACGGCTACTGTGCTTCAACCAACGGAATGATCTTGCCAGGGCAATTGGAAGGACTGGTGCACTGGAACTTACAGATGCACTGCTGTACAAGGTAGGCCGTAACGCAAACGGAGAATGATTGAAATTCACCCTACCCAACTCACCCAAATCCTTTGATCGGATCCCAAATTCCTACAGGAACTCTGAGTATTTGATTTCAATACGTCACGTTGATCGTGTTGAAATACGGGTGGTGCGATGGCTCACCAGGCTGTTGTTAGTTCTGCTTAGCACTAGTTAGTGCAGTCTCACAGTGGTCGATGCCCAGTGCATTGATCACTATGATAGCCGACGTTCACTGTGACCAACGAACACCCCTTGAGATTCCTAATCAAGGACATGGTCTCTAAATCACTCAATTGTGTTCTTGCGATTCGATGGTATGACGGCTTCGACGTATTTCCTGATTCGACACGCTATGACTACATGTACTTGTAGTGAACGAATGAATAACTGCGCGCAGTCAATGAGTTTAACACATAATTTGCAACTTTTCCAGAAATATGACCCAGTATTATTCGTCTCAGCCAGTGACTGGTTGGTGGCTTTACCAGACTTGAGTAGGTACATGCAAAAGGCGCACCTAAGTGATGTTTCAGGTAGTCAATTTCGATTGAAAGATGGCACATTAGATAATAGATTCAATCGAACACATAAACAGACATGCACACCAACGCCCCCATCCACGTCCACTTCTCAGCCAGAGCTGGCTTGTAAATCCCCCTTTTCCACATCTTTGCTGATGGATTTCGAACTCCGGAGACTCGGAGTTTTGCGCTTTTCGCTCAGCTTTTTCCATCGTTTATTGACTTCGCCTTGCATTTTCTGTATTCCCTGCCTCCTATCTCTGAAGGCGAATCTTATAAGGAGACCGATGACAGCGGTTGAAACACAATCTGTCGATTTCACTTCAGCTCCTGCTTACCAATTACAGATCACCACTGGGGAGGGGGAGTTATCTTACACATGATTGGAAAGATCCAGCCTGGCTCGTACTCGATCTCTCCGGCACTGTTATGCTGGAATACCGTGACGTTCAAGGCGAAGAGTGACGTGAGGAAGGGCAAGGGCGTCTTGAAATAGCACGTTAGCTTCCAACCTACAGTCGAATTAGTTGCAATGGCACTTACAAACACCACAGTGATGATGATAAAGGCCATCAGGATCGTTCCTTGCCGAGCGGACTCATTCGCCTGGTCAATGTTGATCCCGTTCTGCTCCAGACCGAGTATATCATTTACCTTATTTGTGTTAGTCAAATAGACCACGAAAGCCCTGGGGCAACTATCACCGAGCCTAAAATCCTGTCAGCCATACTGATCATTTCCTCGATATCTCGAAGTACGTAGATAGGTCCGCGAGCATTTTCTGGCTCCGAATCCTGGCCCATCAGGTCTTCCCATACAGTCTCCTGCTGCGTGACAAGTGCTTTCAGAATCGTAAGCTCATCCAGGATATCCTTCACCTCGTCCAGTAGATCTGCTGCCTTGCTGATTGATGTCCAGTTCTTGGTTTCTTGTTTCCGGCCAACTTCTGTATTCTGTTTCTTTTCTTTGCTATTATTAGCTTGACTCGACCTGTCGATTCTAACCCCGTCGTTCTTACCAATGGTTCGAAGTTCCTCCGTTTTCGTTTCCTTTTTCGTATGAACTGGCTCTGCTCTTCCTTGGTATCCTGCGTCTTCTTCTTCTCACTTTCGTCCTTGTTCTTGAAGCTCTCGGACACTATCTTTTCTTCCGCGGCCTAAGTCAAACTTTAGAACGATGTCATAGGCCCAAAAGGGAAATTAAAAATGTTAACGATCGAGAAGAACACGCTTGACGTCGCTCATAGGAAGACAGTCCCCGAATTCACAGTACTGTTGTTTATCCTGTCCGCATAAGTTGACTGCACGGGTTTTGACCATATACCTTCTTCCCAATCTGCCGACTTGAATGTAGAAAAGTCCTCCCGTCTAAGACTGGTGATGAAATCAACACAAAAGGTGACCAGAAAGCGGCTCATCTCTTGGACAGAAGACGGTGGAGGTTGTCCGTTCTTTTTGAGCTTTGCTTCACGCAGTTGACGAAAACATCCTTTCGATCACTGGATCATCAAACCCTTCCTTCCTATGTGTTGATGAAGTGATGATCGTGTCTTTTATAACAAATTTAGTAAGAAGTCGTTTCGAAAGGGTGAAAATGGTTCACTTAGAACTTGCCTTCGTCAATTACCCAGAGCCAAAGCTGATCCACAGCGAGGTAAGGCCATTTTGGGTCCTTATGGGACACACCGTCTCCGTTTTGTCTTTTGAGAAATGATCTGGTAACAACTTGATTCTGATCACGCGAAGCCATATCCTTCAGTGAGCTGTAGTAAAACTGGTCCAATGACCTCGATCCATGAATGATCCTCTCGTAAGAATCCATAAGTCTTTCGTAGCCTCTACGAGAGTCCAGATGCTCGACTGATTCCGCCTTGTCCGACTCGTTTTCCCGGATAGCAATAACCGAATGTGATGTAGGGCATCTGATAAGTTAGGCCAAATGTCCTGTAAGTCGTGAATCACTTACATAAAGTGCTACTCTTTCATAAGTGTCTAAGGCTCGATATCAGTACTGGTTTGCGAGCAATGCCCCCTTAACATACCAGATTTATGCACAGATAAACTATTGGCTCCTGCACCATGATTATCCATGTAATTGTTTGGTGCGTTCTGGTCTCTCTTGAGGACCTCTTGGCTGTCGAAGTCTCGTGCATCAGATTGACGATATTTCGGTTCCTTGGTCTCCGCGGTCGGGCTTCCTGCGTAGTCCCCCTCTCTTCTAGCCTGCCGTTGCATTCTCTGATCTTCTTCCTGGTCCGTATTTCTTCTTCGCTTTTGTGTCGTCTCCTTCTGGAACAATTGTAAGATGCGTATTGAAAGGTGAATGTGGAACCTACTAAGCACACCGGTTTCATAAACTTCGCCGGGGAAGCATCTGTTGGGAGTTCATGCCAGCTCCTTTGAACCAGATCAATCAAGGCGAGCCAATCCCATTTGGGAGCCGACTTGTCCTTTAGATACGCTTGGCCAGATCCTGACACAGACTGTCAGTTTGATGATAATTCCTCAATAGATAATTGGCCGTCACCTCCATCCACTCCATCTAATGTACTAGTTAGCAATCTTGAAAGCTACTTCATTCAGCCAGCATAAACCTACATTGTTTGCGGGTAAGTGTATTCATCGCATCCGGAGGTCGCTGTTCTTGTATTTCCTTTCCTCTGCAGCTTCGCGACTTATTGTCTCTAAAGTCGTCCTAGCCTTTCGGATAATTCCTTCTGGACCTGCATCCACTTCAGGTTTTCCCATCGCTTCGTAGATGACATCGTTAACACTGCGCGACCGCCGCAGCAAGTCAACCCTTCCGTTTCGCTGATAGAAATTCACAATGGTAGCTCGATAAATATTTATGTCCTCGTATTTCAGCTGAGAATAATCGAAAGGCTTATCGTATGAATCGGCGTATGCGCCTTCCACTGGAGGGGCGTCCGCTAGCATATCTACTGTGAGTTCGAATGAGTTGAATCGAGATTTCTTCACTTCGCTTTCACCTTTTTGAAATTTCGATATCCTTTTCGGCTGTGCCTTATCTGGTGCTCCTATTGCATTTACTTTCCTGACATATTCTTGATCTTCGAGGGCCTTTCTCTGGTTGTTGGCTTTATCATCCCGTCTCTTCTCTGCGATTATTTTCGCTTTGACCCTGTCATCCTCTGCGGCCTTGTCGGGCATGCTATTTTTTAGAAGCCACCAAACAACAACATGATGTCCATGGTATGCTGCCCATTGCAACGAAGTATTGGGTAATGGATCGAAATTGGTGTTCTCTTTCAGTATCATGATAATCTCATCATGTGCATCTGCTTCCTTGGCCAGGCGAACGAGTTTGTGTTCTTTGAATTTTGCTAGTGGTGTTTCCATCGCCGTGGCGAGAGATTTGAGATGGTCGTCAGACTTTGCAAATTCCGTTGCTGACGCGAGCTCCTCCACATCGGCGTGTCGCAGGATAGATTTGATTTCTGCCTGCGAGACTGTCAAGAGATTGATCTCCGACTCAGACGTATGCTCGGCCGCAGAGCTGTCTCCAGGATCAGTCGTATGATCGGCCTCAGAGCTGTCCCCAGAATCAGACGTAATCTCTAATCCAGCCCTACCCTTAGAACTGAAGAGATATTTGACAAACTGAAACCATGCACTCTGATGCTTTCCCCCGCCTATAACCCTGCTCTTTGCTCCCTTTTCGAACAGCTTCGTAGCAACATCAATATGACCATGCAAGCACGCCAGATGTAACTCTGTCAGCCCCATATAGTCTTGGATATTGAGTTGCACTTCGGGCTTATCAAGTAAGTCCTCAACAGTCCTCAAGTCGCCCCACTCGCTGGCTATATGCAGAGCTGTTTGGTATAAATCATCCTGAGCGTTGAAATCAATTCCACTCATGCCCAGTAGTTTCTCAGCCACGACGGCTTGATGCCTATAGATAGCCCGATGAAGAGGCGTCTGCTCCCAAAGGCCCCGTACATTCAAATCAATCCCAGTCTGACCGAGTAGAGCCTCGACCATATCCGGGTGACCAGCTTCACTGGCTAGGTGAAGAGGTGTCTGATACCCATCATCCTGAGCGTTGAAATCAATACCAGTCGTTTTGAGCAACTCGAGAACTATATCTGAGGCTCTTTCTTCGACAGCCATGTGAAGGGGTGTCTTCTCATTATTATCCCTGCAGTTAACCTGGAAACCTGTTTCAAGCAGCATCTCCACTATCTTATACCTCTCAGAACGGTTTGTGTTCTGCATGACTTCGTGTAGTGCCGTCCTACGATTTTTCCGGACCTTGTGAAGATCAGGGCTGTAGCGCAACAAATATTCCATCATTTCTGCGTTTCCATAACGAGCGGCCAGAATAACAGGTGTATCGCCGTCATTATCTTGAGCATTGACATCAGCCCCTGCTTTTAAAAGTTCAAGAACCACTTCTGCTGTCGAATACTGGCACGCTGCTGTCAAGGCTGTAGGTTCGCCAAGAGCGAGCAGGTTTAAACCAGCTTTCCTATCAAGCAAAGCTCGGATAACCTCCAAGTTATTTCCGCATGACGCTAAAATTTGTGCTGTGTTACCGTAGTGGTCTCGCGCGTCAATGTTTGGCTGATCCTGATAGCCTAGTAGGCGGCGAACGATGCGACCAGACTTCCCTTCAAAAGCGGCATACATCAGCGGCGTCCACCCGTCCGCGCCAGGGACTTCGACATCCGCTCCCTCCTTCAAAAGGACGTCGACTATCCCATAATGGCCATTTCCACACGCCAAATGAAGTGCTGTTTGCTGAGTGTCGAGGTCTTGCGTTTTAATATTAGCCCCATCATTTAGTGCATGTATCACTCCTTCTTCATCCCCCTAATGGCCGCCCCAAATAGTTTGGCATTGCTTTCCGTCAAGGGCTCCAAGGGTGGCTTGTTATTGCCTTGACTAGATGGATCATGGTTCTCTAGGCCGGTTAACCCTGCTGATTTTTCTGTTGTTGGCGACTCCACTTCAAATTGCAAGGCAGTGGTGGCATGTCCGTCATTATATGTTGGATGTTGAACATCGTCTTCCCTTGCTTGCATTGAATGAGCGTCTTGTGCTGTGACTGTTTGGCGGGGAGGGCCGGTGTTTTGTGACAGTGATGTATTTGCCTGTTTGTCAGCTCCGCTCGAGACCCCGACTTGGGTGACCTGGCGTCGAGTCTGATCTCTTTGGTCCTCTGATGAACCTTGTGCTCACCCGGGTGACAAATTGCTCAATGGTAGCTCAGCCATGATGAAGCGTTTGTTGTTTGAAATTGCTTAGCAATGCTAGATGCACACGAAACGCCTCCAGCTTTCTGAATGAAAGGGAGGGGGAATCACGATGAGGCTGGATGTCACCTGTCAGAAGGCTGGGTTTCATTGGCAATAAATCAAGCAAGCTCCGTGGGAAGGGCGGTACTTCCTTAATTGGAGAATGCAACCATGTGGCTGCTGATGCGTCCTTGAAATCACAGCCATGCAGGTCAGCTAACCACCTGTGGCTTCTTGAGCATGAGCTGTGTATGTCGGCTACCAATAAGATAAATCAGCCTCGTCAATCGGTGGTTGGTCCGAGTAGCGAGAAATAGATGATGGGGCTTGGACGGTGAAGGGCAAGGATCATCACGGCGCGACGTATCTTATAGGCGGAGGGAGGTAACCCCCGCACCTCGACGCTCTTTATTTATTTCTTTGCGAAATGTTTATGATAACAATACTTAGGCAAGTGCCCTAAGGTTATCTTCATTATCATGATGTCCAATCGTGATGTTGAATCTAACGAACCCTGCCTCCGTATCAAGCGTAGGCATCTATCATCAAAAACAGCTGCGCTTTTCTTTCGTCTGGTAGAAAGCTAGCATAAACCGAGTTTCGGGCAAGTTCTCTCATTTTCTCGAGGTCAAGGCTGAAGGCTTCACTGACCAGAACGTACTCGTCCAGGCAAGCCGACCCGAACATTGTGGGGTCATCTGAGTTCAGGGTGCACAAGAGCCCCCGACTCAGGTATTTGGGCAACGGATGATCCTCAATGGAGGGACAGCACCCCGTAAAGACATTTGAAGTGACGTTGATCTCTATCGGGGTCTGCCTCTTCGCCAGAATAGCCATGAGCTCGTCGTCGTGCTGAGCAGCAAGGCCGTGGCCGATTCTCTCGACGCCCATGGCTAGCGCTGCGCGCATCTCCAGGGGACCTTTCACTGGGCCAGTGGCCTCACCAGCATGAGCTGTGAGTCGCAAGCCTGCCTTCTTGGCCTCTATGTAGAGGTCATGGAACCATTCAATGGGCCCGGCAACTTCGTCGCCTCCGATCCCGACGCCCACAACCGTGGGAAACCGTTGCTTGAGCTCGGCGGCCAGCCGGAACACCCGACCGGTCTCCTCGGCGCCCCATTGTCGGGCTGCATCGGCGATCCAGAGAACGGAGGGACCACCCAGCTCGCGCTCGACTTCGAGTCTTGCATCCTCTATTGCGGCCATGACATCCGCGACCTTGAGATGGGTCTTCCTTTTCAGGATGTTCCCCCAAGCAATGTAGACCTCGGCGTGAACGACGCCCTGCTGATGCAGGTTGCGCATCATCTCTTTCGAGATCAAAGCGTAATCCTCTGGCGTCTGGAGGCGATCGAGCACGAGCCTGAATACGTGCAAGAAATGCGCAAAGTCATCGTAGGCGTACAGTGCGCGGACTTCCTCCAGTGTCAGCGGCGTTGAGTCATGGCGTTCTGACAGGACGACCAACGTTTCGGGGGTGACGGTGCCTTCGAGATGAAGGTGTAGTTCAGCTTTGGGAAGCCCTCTTAGCCACTCCCTCTTCGTTTGTGTCATTCCAACTGCTTTTTGAGGTTTTCGTAATACTGACCAGACCGGCCTGCCTTGGAGTGAGTCAGCGCCCATTCGAGGGGTCGGCTTTGGCTTCGGGGTTCACCGACTAACCTTACCCCACTAACCAATACTAGACTAGGCCCTATTTACCCAGAAATCCCACTACCATTCGCATCTGGCATAAGGAAAGCTTCCAGTCACAATGCTGTTCGCTCCCGTGGCCGTGGCTAGGTCTACCTCAACGAATCGAGCACGCGGCAGCTTGCCTGGCTTGAGGTATGCATACGCTATGAGCAATTTCCACGGGAAGGCAATAGACGAAAATGGGACAGGAGGAGAGGGAGGCGCCATAAAACTTGTACATAATGTGGACGTAGTACAGGCGAAGCCGAGCCACCACCTATTGACCGAGACATTTCGGCTTCGAGTTGGACAAAAGCCTAATAGATGTGGCAACCCTCAGGTAGATCTGCTGCCGAATCAGGACGTTTTCCCATCTCGCAGTCCGTGCAACTTGTACGGACCGTCCCGTTCCCCGTCGCGGTGGAGGCTGCTAGCAAATTATCCACTCTTAGGAGTCTTAATATGCCCATGACATCCTCAAGGATCTATCAACTCGCAGATATGTGGAAAACCAACCTCTTTCAGTCCCGATCGCTGCAACGACGGAAAGTAATGCCCGCCAACGATATATCTCAAGGCTGGTTTGACCGCACGGCTTTCGTGGCGATTCCATGGAGCGTTATTGTCAAGATCTCCGCGTCCAGCTAGATAAGACAACATCTCGATGCAGAGTTGAAGTCTGCCGTCGGCATGCCCAACTACACTCTGACAAACTTGTAAGAGATTCAATCTCGGTCGTAAGTGGCACTTGCCCCAATCTCACCCGCATGTCGTCCTGACCAATATAAATATAATCGGCCCAGAGTATTGTCGAATTCTGCCTCTGCCGAAATGCAAGTAGTGCATCGGCCAGGTTTGCGAGAAGTGATAAAATTGGGGCCCTTTGATGGTGGTGCGACTTGTCGGTTGACTGTCCCAAATGTATGAGATTGCCTCAAAGTCAGGGGACGAATCTAATGAGACGGTGTGGAGCGTCCCATGAAGTGGTTCCTTGCCAGGACCAGGATGCAGTGCAAGGCTGCGAATATACCCTTTTTGGGAGAGGGTAGTAAGTTTCTCCTCGATCAATCTATATTTATTCGTTTGATTGATTCAATTCAAAGACGGGACCCTACGAGTGCTGAGGCCGCGGAGTCTTTTGTCCATCAAGCCCAGAACCCCGCTGCTAACCGTGCATGAAGAAAGGCGCTCGTAGAGAGAACGACTTTCTGAAAAGTTTCCAAGAGTAATTGATTATGTCGGCCATTGCGTAATCGGATGAACAAATTGGGTGCAAATGCAGCGTCGGCAAAACGGTGTGTTGCGTCTTTATGCTACTCTGACAGCTGTGCCGATTCCTGCCTCTCGCCGCACGGCAGCTCAGGGGACGAGCCGCGGGTACTCTGAGCCCCTCCCAGCGAAAAACCGCTAACGAATACACTTCCCACGCCACAGATTGCATTTACGACAGCCATATCGTCGCCGCAAAGTCAGACCCCAGCCTCTGGGATCAACAATCCGATTGCCGAAAAGGACATCCTGTGAAGGCACACTTGTCCGAAAAGTCTTTTGGAATAGTTGTTAATTAAAAACGCTTCTCTAAGTATTACGTCTAAATAAACAGCTACACTAACTTACGTAACTTGGCACATGAATATTACAACTCTATATCCAACCCCAACTCCTCGCTTAAACCGTAAGCGTTTCCAAGTTTATACATCAGACAGACATCTGCGCTAGCTGCTTCTCAATCTGTCCCCACTGGCCCTTGTTCATGTAACCCGACAACCAGTAATTGCCACCATTGTCCTTGCCGATGATGGGGAAGCCGTTTGGGAGACACAGTCCAAACTGGTTGTTCTGGATATATGATGGCCTGCCAGGCTTGCGGTTGCCATCGGTCGGCCCGGCACTGATGACGGCCCCTGAAAAGTCCGTCTCGAACAGCCGGGCCTTGCTCCAGTTGGAGTAGGTGAGCATGTGCATGCCGCTGTCGCCGAAGAAGGGCGGCAGCTTGGCCGACGACTCGCGCCACATGGAGGTGAAGGCCTCGACCTGGGCCCGGGTTCCCAGCTCCTTGATGGACTGCCGGATCGTGGAGGCCACGTGACCGAGCGGCTTGCTCGCTATGTCGGCTACGGGCATCAACACGTTGACGAAGGCGACGGCGTTGGAGACGTATGGGTGTTCGCTGGATAGCAGATCCTCGGCCAGCGGCGATCGCAGCGAGTATGCGTTGTTGAGACATACTGTCCGCTTCGAGTTGGCTGGTAGATGTGAGACGGCGAGCTTCGTCCACCAGGCGCACAGGACATCGCCATCGGTCAGGAAAGGCCGCCCATCATCCGAGGCTACGGAAGAGGGCTTCGTGTCCTTTGAGCTTATCGACGACGTGAGCGAAAGGCTCCCATCTGAAGAACTCACGGACGCGGATAGCGTATCGTCAACCGAGCTGATGGACGGGGAGGTCTGTCCCTCCGTCGAGGTTACAGACGACCTTTCGGCTCTGTCGTCGGTAAGGTCGGCATAGGCTTCCCTATGCAGCTTTCTCACAAAGGCTGCCGGCACGCATACCATGCGGTTCTCTTTGGTGCTCAAGAAGTTGGATACCGTGCCGAACCCGTATCCTACAAGCTGTAGCATCGACATGCGCTGTGCAGCGAGCTTGTGAGGTTCGGTTGGATGCTTCCCAAGCTCCGAGAAAGGGTCCGTATCAGCCGCGACAGGCGGGATCACCTCGTCGGCGCGACCGTTCAGTATTGATGTCCATGCTTTGAGGAAGGCTTGCTTGCCTAAAGCGTCCATCAACGTATGGGGCCAGTACAGTGTGACCAGGGTCTTGTCCGTAAATGACACAATGTGAAGGCCGATCTGGGGAATGTCGGCATCTAGGTAATGATTCAACTCGGTTGGAGCACCCTCGCGGTGGAACAAGCTACCGAAGTCATCAGGGTCGCAGACTGTAGCCGGGGTTGTACTCGGTTTTGGTAATCGTGACGCCACAGGATGAGCTGTACTAGGACAGTCATGGGCGATATGAGAATATGTAATGGCCGGGCGTTCTCCGGTGAATGTGGCGGGCACGTGGTATTCTAGTCCTCCGTTTGCCTATACATGCTGTCAACAATCATTCAACCTTGTGCTAGATGGCATCGGCATTTCTTACAGTGCGACGTAACCTGGCTCCAATTTTCTGCCAGCCCTCCCGTCTCGCTAAATCCTCGAGGCTGCCCCGAAGGCGTTCCGGGTCCAGCACATCGTCAAAAGCAAACATGGAATACAATATGAAAGATCGCCATAATGGGGTATCATCGAAGAAACGGAAGGGAATGACGGTGTCCGTGGGGACCTTGGTAGGGGCGGCTGCTCTGCGGAACATGTTGAACCTGTCTCTCGTGGTGATTCTATCAAAATCTGAGGATGTCGGGAATCAAGGTGACAGATGCAGTGGGAGTAGTGAGGGAGTTTTCATAAGGGGTAGGACGATGCAGAGCAATGTGATACCGACCTATCCCTCCGCCAAACCGCGCAATCTCAAATCCAGGGTGGGAGCTGGTCCATCTTCCCACGTCGTAACCAGCTCACCCGGCAGCTGGAGGCCAATGAAAACTCTCCTCTGTGTACCACCGGATGATAGAGGAGGTGTCAGATGCGGGACTTGTCTGCACTTGCTACACTATTGCATTAGTTCTGCCAAAACGAGAAGACGTGCCAGGATGCATGGCACCAGGGTTAGATTGCGTGCCGGCTGATCGATTCCTAAATCCATTCAACCGTCGTGTTCATGATGTGTCTTGTTCTGCCGTCCCTTGCTTCCTGGCGGGTCGGCAGTAGAATTGACTATTGCGGTGATTCAGCGTGGGGAAGGGGGCTGTTCGCGTTGGTAGATGATCTGAGGGTCTCATCTCATCATCAACTTTCCCAGATAGCTGTGGTGTGGTGTGCAATGTGCCGCCAAGGCATTGACGAGTCATGACGGACCCAATGCAGACACCCGCATGGGGGTAGCCCCGGTGGATAACGCAAGCTCCGGCCAATATGATTTGCGAATTGAGTGTCGATAGCTTCGGTGGTCTTTGCGTCAACGATGGATCGTAGGGAGCGTCGCTCGAGGACCGTTAATAGGTAGCTAGGCAATGAAGTCCGGGTGCCGCTGCCTGCCAATATGCGAATCATGCGCACTACTGTTGCTACTGGTGCTAGCTCTTGACACTAAGGCCAGGAACGTAGCTACAGTGGGCCACAGTTGGGGCACTGTCCCACAGAGCACAGGCATCGGTACGAGCCCGCTGGTCCCTATTGGGTCAGAATCCCAGCCGTGGTCGTTTTACTACTGCACAGGGCTGGTTTTGATATCAGGCTAGGCCGGGCTCGGCTGGGTTCTGTACTGACAATGTCAGAAAGAGAGGAGCAACTCCAGGATGAAAGGGTGTACGGACCATGGCGGTGCGGCCCGTCAACACGTCCCAAAATGTCTGACCACCGAGCGGCATGCCGTAAATCTTGAAGCGGGCCTTGGACTTGACCGAAAGCTGAGAATCAAGAGGCGAGAGAACGGTATGCGTAGGCCTGCGTACCTACGCAATCGTGCTGGAGGAAGAGACCGGTCTCATTCTCCTGCGTCTGAGGATTCTAGGCGCCATACTAGGCCTCGTGTGAGGTCGCATGTTTGGTCTCTTGGTATCCCCACTTGACAATATGCTACTGCAGGTCAATGGGGAGCTATTCCATTATCATTTCCCTCCCTACTTGATAAGCCGTTAGCACTGGGGTTGAAGTGATAGGATATCTCGCGCTTAGCGAGCTCTACCCACTGCTAATGTAGTGTAGCACCAGACCTTGGTGCCTTTGAGCAATTGCGACTCGACCACAGAAACAATGTCATTTGCATGACACGGAGTATTTTCTTCGTCTAGGAACGGAATTTCTTTTGTTTTCCTGAGCTGCTTAATCCTGCATGTGTGATTGATGCCGTTTTCTCGGTGCGGGGCAGTCTGCAAAGCTTGTAGCACAAATGCCTCTGGCTGCAGGCAAACGCAGGCAAACGCAGGCAAAGATATCACAGTATCATTCTAAGGGGAAATTGCAGGTTGCTTACATGGTAGAACCGGGTTTATAGCTCCCGCTATACTGAGCTGAGAAAAGAGCGCTGCGTTCCTTGCATCGTCAAATTGCGCCATGCATTGGGGTTCCAGACTCTCGTGCGTCGTAAAGCGTATCGATCGCCCAATTGCTAACGTTAGACTGGGACCATCGCCCGGATCACCAACGGCCCGCGTATGGGGCAGTGGCGGGAATCAAAATAGGCCGTGGGCCAGGCGTGCTAGCACTGGACCACAGTGCGAGCGGAGCACGGAACCCCGTCCAGAGCCTGGTTGTTGCCCGGGGTATCGGGTCTCTTCATTGCTGCATTGAAGTGGAATCGGGCGTTGAATGGTATCGGGATGATCCCACTCTTATGGTATCGTATCGTGTCAATTGGCACATTGCGTAAGGTCTTGACGCTGATTTCCAATGATGCGACCATCTGAATTTCGGATTATTTTCGTCGCGGTTGGTTGGTCTCGAGAGAGCGGACGGGTCGGTGGGGCGGCGTGATCCAGCGGCAGCTAATAACGCTGTCCGGGGGCGTACTTCCGGGAAGTAGCGCACTCGTCCCAGGGATGTTAATTTATACCAAGGATCCCCACCCATGAGACTAGCCCTCCCACTGGACGAACAGCACGACACTAGGGCATGCCATGCCGGTGGATATGCCGATCGCAGCGCTTCGAGCAGCCGGCAGGCAGAGACACGAGTTGCTCGATGAATCAGCTCTCAACTCATCACCAAATCTGCAACGGCAGATGGAAGGGAGTGTTTCATACTTAAGACTTACAATTAGACAGGCAGCCGGTGGGTTAGGCGTATTGTCTGTTCGCAGACTCGAGTTCTCGCACTTTCTTTCAGACACTCGTTAGTTTCCGGGGGCGTCTTTTAGTGGCTTTCTGTGTCTGATATCCGGCCCGTCCTTCAGTATGAGTGCCGCCGACCTCACTCCCGTGCAGCAGGGCGAGCTTCTGCAGGCCGCCGCCTATGCTGAGCCGCCCATTACACCGAAGAACCTGGCTCTGAGCCTCATCGTCATTGTCCTGGTCACGGCTTCCATCGCAACCATAGTTGTCGCTTTGAGAGTGTACGTCCGGGCGTGGATGGGAAGAAAAACAAAAAATTGGGGTTGGGAAGATCTCTTTGCCGTTGCAGGTTATGTGAGTACTGTGTCTGCTAGTATTTTTTCTGGTGTTTTCGAGGAGGATATCGACCGAGGCAATGCCGCTCGAGAGCACTGTTTTTGAACAGCTCAAGCTCCTCGGTCATCTCACTCTGCTGCTTCTTGAGCCTTGAACTGATCTGTGCTTTTCAATTGTTATCAGTGCGCCTTCCTCTCCAGTAGTGTCTTCGCCATCAAAGCTGCCTACTATGGGCTGGGCACCCCGGATGCCGACCTCAATGCCTACCTCATGGTACGATGTGCTGAATACATGCTCTACTCGCAAGTGCTGTATGGCGTGTCGATGCCGCTCATCAAGGCGTCCATTGTGCTCACCCTGGTACGGATTACAATGAAGAAAGGATACCGTTGGGCTCTGTATGGAATGCAGGCTCTGGCCACTATCATGGCTATAGTGGGAATTCTGGCGTCCCTCCTGTACTGTAGGCCCGTGAAGGCATACTGGAACCCTCTTCTTGGAACCTGCGGTAACTTCATGATCGTGGTCAATATTGGCTATGCTTGGACGGCAGTGGGAATCATTACTGACTGGATGTGCGCTATCATTCCGTACTTCATCGTCCGCAATCTGCAGATGTCTCGACGGTCTAAGACGACGGTTATGATTATCCTTGGACTGGGTGCTATTGCTAGTACCGCTACCATTGTTCGGGCTCCTTACTTACAATACTATCTCGTCGAGACGGATCGACTGTGTAAGTGCTTCATGGCCAGTATACCTCGTCGAATCCCGTAACATCCTAACACTTCTCAGATTGGAACGGCCACATTTCCATATGGTGTCAGGTCGAGAGTGGCCTCGGTCTCATTGCAGCCTGTCTTCCAGCTCTTCGCCAGTTGGTTCGCAAGTATCTCGAGTCCTCTCGGTATGGATCTGGCGGTGCAAGCAAGAACGTCGGCTACGGCTCCCACGGAGGCACACACAACAAGCCTGCCGAGTCAAACGTGGCTATGGATACCCTGGGTTCTCGTGCGAAGAGTTCTGCCACCGGCGGGAAGTGGGCGCGACTGTCCGACAACAACTCGAGTGCGCAACACATCATCCTCCAAGAACGAACGATTTCTGTCGACACAGAGAGCCTTGACTCCGATGATAAGCACTGCTCCAAGGTATAGGGTGGTTGCAGTCTTGCTCCCCAGATGGGTCTCGATGGGACTCGAGTCCTTTACATTTCGAAGGTGGGATATGTTGGTACACAGGGGATATAAAGGCGGGAGGATACAATGTATCAGTACGTATGACATACTTGAAATCTTTTGTTATCATAAACATGGACCGCACTGGGAGTAAAATTAGGCAGCGGATGAAAACAGTCAAATAGTGCCAGTTGCTATACGTACAACTGTGGAAAACAATATACCCTTTCGAAACAGGTCCCCGAAAAACGCCGGCCTATGTCTAAATGCATGCAAACCCTCGCGGGCACCCTTCGCAGGAATCTCCTCTACCCAGGAATCGCTCGTCGAAATTTCAATCCATCTCCGTCAGGGCAACCTTCTTTCGGGCCGGACTGGCTTCCGATCCCTACGGCAGTATATCGTCGACCACGACCGGGCCGATCTCGGCTTGCGCCTTGGCCTTTCGCGGCAGTAGCTGAAGCGTCCGTGTCTTTTTAACCTCGAGGCCTCTCTTGCCAAAATATCTCTCGCTCTCGAAACTCCACTGGACGTTGGCTCCAACCCATTGAGCAATACCGTCGACATACGTCTGGACATCCAGGTCGACGGGACCACCCCACCGGGGCACTGCCAACACTACCTGGTTGAACTGCTGCACCAGGTCGGCGTGGATCTTGGCTGCCCAGTCGATCGCGCCTTGGATATCGGTATTGTACTCCTTCATAGCAATGGTGACGAGGTTATGTTCGTCATCGCCGGACGCCTGCTCCTTGTCGTATGACAGCAGGTCCTACAATACCAGTGAAGTAAGCCTTCTGCACATGCATACATATCATGTATCTATGGTTGACAAGGAACAGCAGAGCACTTACGTTGGCAATGATGGTCAGATCCACTGCGAGCATTTCCAACGCCTTGATAGTGCGGTGCTCCAACACCTCATCTGACAGGTCCATATCGATCTGGAAGAACACCAAAGATGGCATCACTCCGATGGTCTGCCGCCGTACCTCAAGATAGCTGTTGACGTCACGGATATGTGACCGCGACCTGTCTTCGGCTTGTTGTGCGGTCCCCTTGAGATAATCTTCCCAGCTTGCGAGGAACCGTCTCTGGAACGACTTGGTCGATATCTTGGTAGCCTGGATCCAAAACCTGTTGTGCATCCAAGGTGAGCTGATTGGGTCTTTTGATCATGACGGCTCACCCCGGGGGGCAATAACTTACTGTCGGGCAATCTCGCCACCAACCCATTCACCGGCCGGCCGGGGGCTATCGGGATTGAGAAGAGCATCCATCAAGACGTTGACTTGACTCCATACATCTGCCGGCTCGGACTTGTCGGAGTGCTCGTCGAAGATGAAGAAGAGGTTCATGACATCGCATGCGCACCTCAGCTGCTCTCTAGACAGCCTTGGATACATAAGACCAGTCAACAGATCTTGCGAAGCCCACGTTAGCAGACAAGGCAGTACTATCATGCGACGCAGTACGTACTGAAGTTACACTTGTCGAAGGCCTTCTGCGCTCGAGGTGTGAAGGCCCCGAAACTGGCTGCCCAGTCGAGACATTCCTGCTTGATGTCGGCCGTATGGACATTGAGTCGACGAGGCCATAGCCAACCTGCCTCCAGGTCGGGTAGGTAAACAGTCACAGCCGTGTCGACCGGTGCCGATGATGTCGGCTGGGATAGTTCGGTTGGCATCTCGACAAACATGATGTAGAAAGAGTATTGGTCAGGATCTCTTGTCGTGAAAGGTCTGCATCATCGGTGTCAACAACCAAACCCAACGGCGTGGACAACTCGTCCTTTTGTAGTAGAAGGAACGTCCCCGACGTCGGCTACGTATGTTCTCGTCGTGTCCTTCCTTCATTTCGCTAGAACCGGCGAAGAAAAACACGTGGAGACGACTAACTGCCGCACAGTTCACGATTGGGTTGGTTGAGCGTTGGGTAGCTTCGTTCACTGGCCAGGCTTGGGTCGGGGAGCAAGACGATTTTCCTTTTGCCTTGTTCCTGGTCACCGACCTTGGGAAAAAGAGGACGTGGGTAAAGATAGCAGCGATTGGCCCTATCGGGTCGAATCACTGTCAGGAAGCATTGGGCAGAATTTGGCACAAGTGAGGTTCGTTGGCGAACGAGCTAGCGAATGGGGGGAAATACACCGGGCTCTCCTCGTGGACTGACGAAGTCACATCTGGAGACGACATAGAATTCCACAACGCCATGAAACATGTCCAACATGGCCGGGAAAAGCACCGGAATGGGCAGGCAAAAGTTGGGAGCTCCTCATGATTTGTCGTGACCTCCGCAAGTCTCCTCCATATCGTGTTCTCGTGAGAATGATGAAGTGCACTGCAATTGGGCCCGTGAGCGGCTTACTTTTCCCTTTCGGGTGCAAGGATTAAAACAGCAGGGTTTAGAAGAAGATCCATATCCCTTCACACCGCCAAATAGGTGTTTTTCAGATGCTATCACCGGCGCTTTGTGCAGTGTGAGATCCCGTCAGTCGTTACCATTCCCTTGGTGCTGGGTGCCCTTCCCTACGATCCCCAAATACGACTCGTCGAATCCCAGCAAAACTCCTCCGCGGCGATCTTCTTCAGCGGGGCCAGAAGGAGTCACCTGAAGAGTTCTCCGACCTCCAGGACCACTATAATTTCTGCCTCGGGTCCATTTGCACTGAAACGTGAAACTCTGGGGAATGCTTTCATTGGCATACCTATAGCCTGAGATAGTGATCTTGCCGTTTTATCTGATAGGACATAAAAACGGTCACGTTTGTCGGCGGCGCTTTGTGTGACGAGTCCATGTGCTAGCCGCCCAATCACGTAGCCATACTCGACTTTCACAATCACACTTCCAAGAATTCTGCAGCAAAAAACGGTCTATGCGGTACGTGGGGTTGTGGGGCCTCTGCTAGTTCCCACGAAGAAGAATTCGAAGCGGGCCGCAGCCGCCCAACCCACTCAGGGGCTCACGCTATTGGCTTAACCCCTGACTGGAGGTCGGAGAAAAAAAATCCGTAGGGAAAAGGATGGATCCTTTCCTCATTTGCGAGAGTGCTGACGTCGTAAGAAATTAAAAGGTACTGTAGAATTTAAAGAGAACCAAATCAATACGGGCAGCAGGAGGTGGTCACGGAAGAATGCACAGATCCCCACACACACCCAAACGCACTCAATTAACCTACAATTAAACCATAACAGCAGATAAATCCAGATATTAGTTTATATTGAAGTATGGGTAATTAAAATAAAGGTTAACAATTAATTCGTTTACCGTTATTATCTTTGATTTGTAGTTATTTATTAGGTATGTTATTATATATTTTACGGAGTTTATCGTCGCGGATCTTTTTAAAAAGGCCTTTTTTAGCTAGTTTTTTTAGTATGAGTATATTATAATAAGGAAATCTTTTAATGTTGCTTTTAATTACGTTTATAACTATTCGATTTTCGATCGGGTTAGTTTTAGGGTATTTGGGTGCGTTCGTGATATAGTTATCGAGGTAACTTTGATCCTCCTTAAACCTTTTGATTATAAGAGTATTGTGGGATTTATTATTGTCCTTTTATAAGATAAATCGATTGTCGTATATTTTTTTTAGATTTGTGAAGGCTAGTTTGAGTAGTTTTATATACGTATTTTTATTTATTTTGTTTGTATCGTTTGTATAGGATTTGTATTAATAGATTTTTTGGATGTGTAATTTGATGAGGATTAAAGCGTGAATTGTGGTTTAATTCGTAACGTTTTTTTTTACGAATTTTTTGCTTTTTTTCGTGAAACGGGTTTTAATTGCCGGCGTTATCGTGATTGGGAAATTAATAGTTTGGGGTTGCGGTTTAGTACGTTTTTAGGCTTGGGTTTGAGGTTCGGGCGATAAGGATTTTAAAAACTGTGATTTAATTAGTAGGTCGATTTTCCGCTATTTAAATGGAGGGATATTTGTAATAGTTTATGGTTCGTGGCGGTTTTTAGGTCTGTGGTGGATGTATTATTTTTCTTTATTTATTTAAAAGCCGAAGTATTACTCGTTAGTAATTATTACTTGTTTACGTTAATTAAGGTTGAATTAGCGGCCGTTTTCGATTTTATATTAAGCTCGTTTGAAGCGTAATTATTACTTTTTTTTTGGTGTTGTTTATACGAAGCTTTTTACGAATAGAGTGTTACCGATAAATAGATATCTTTTTTGTTATCGTTTTTTTAAAATATTCCTTTTGGATATTAGTATCCTATATAGTGTTAATCTACGGCCGGCGAACTTCTTTATATATAATATTAGTAGGTAGTTAAAGTAGATAATTATTAATAATAATAGCGTTTTTTTTAGTGAAGACCTTTTTAGGCTTATGGGCGTTTAATACTAGTGTTTTAAGGTTGTTGTGGAGGGTTTTATTGTTAGGATTACTATAATTCTAAAATGTTAGGCTCTCTTTAAACTCCGGTGGTAGGGTATTTATAAGGATAGTTTTATTTGCCTTAATTTTATAAGTAGTTTTTTGCGAGATTTTAAAGTATTTGTAGATAGCTTTAATAGTTATTTAACCTTTCTTTTTGCTTAGTAGATCGTAATGGAGGAGGAAGTCTTATATATTACGAAATTTAGCCTGGCGTAGGGTATTAAAATCGGTTTGGCTTTTTAATTTAACTATGGTTTCGAAACGGCTTAGCTTTTAATAAAAAAAAGATAACTGCTAAAAAGAGGAGCTTTAAGCGACAAATAATATATAATAATAGCTGTTTAATTGGTGTGGTTATTGTGCAATTAATGGGAGAAACTGGTGGTGTAATTGAAATCTGGTGGTGTTGTTTGGGTGTGTGTGGGGATCTGTGCATTCTTCCGTGACCACCTCCTGGCAGATACTTCCGGTCTGTCCGTCTCAGTTTCATCCCTTTCTTTTGGTTTGCCTCACTATTCGACTTGTTGGTGATATGCTTGCCCTTTACCGTTTCGTGTCTAGACTCGAACCTGGGTTAAGCGCCACAAGTCAGCGCCAACAGAAGCTAAGTGGTTCTCTCCGAGAATCGTTGTAAAGGTAGTTCGAATGATTGGACGTAAGACCCTGGCCCTCTTGGCCGGATAGCCCCGACTCAGAGGGTGATGAAAGGGCAACCTCGCTTAATCTCCACTTCTTTTAGCCATTTCGTCAGTTCTCATCAAATGAATAGCAGTTTTCATTATTTAGTGTATTTTTCCTTCTTCACCTTTGCTGAGAACATGTCTAGGACGTAGGTAAAGTTTCTACTATCAAGGCTTGCCTGTTCGGTGCTTCCGCCCGGAACCTGGTCTGTTCGGCACTGTGACTCATACTATCGGCACGTGTGAATACGAACAGAGTGATTTAGTCTCTACCAAGGACGCGGCATCTTCTCGATCCGGCCTTTTGATTTTGACAGGCTTGACAGGCGTGACGTATGCATTGTGAACAAAACGTGATGGCTATCCTTAGGCAGCATACCTCCCATGACTTCATTGGCGGGATCAGTCACATGATGAACTGATGATGCACTTAGTCGCCGGAGAGTGCGGGCAGCTATCGGGTGCATAATTCCGTTCTTCATTGTTTGACTGACTTTGAATGGAGGATGAAAGGGGTCTCCGGAACTGCCGAGAGCCGTTGATCGACACGATGTTCACATGAGCAACTTCGCTGTGCTTGAAATTCCCACTACCGCTCTAGGCTCAACTTAAACCTCCTCGAGATACGGCGGCAGTATACGAGCTGTGTTTGACAAGGAAGGGTTTAATATTCTGATAGTTCTCTAGCGTGAAATCGACATGTATTGGGCCATTGTCCCCGTGCTATTATCGGAGCAACGACGGACGGGGGAACGTATCCCTCAGCTCCTCATATTTGGGTATCCCGAGACCTGTCACAAGATCACGTCCATCTGCATAAAGGAAAGTAGCGCTAAACTCACTTCCCTCATCACTACACATGCGCATGTCGCTAAGCAGCTCCAGATGTCTGAGTCGTGTTAACGAGGTCGACTATCCACTTCCCCGACGCGAGCAGTTGGTTATTAATTAAAGAAAGGCCTGACGCGACGGCGGGTAGCGACGCCGACAACGTATTTACCGTGGCAATGTTGCTACACACGGCGATGCGAAACGACTTGCGTTTACTACAACAGCAACCGGGAAACTTTATCCGCCCTGACTAGACTACAGGCCGACGCACGCCAGCAGCTGCTCTTATCCGCCCACGGCTGTTCTCTAATGTAAACTCGTGTCGAAAAGGTACCGTAGCCGCTACCATCGTCGAGTAGCGAGTCGCCATAGAGCAGCGCATGATCTGGGGTAGAACTGGGCCAAATCGTTTTCTTAGAGACAACACGCCAGGCTTCCCCGACGATAATCACCAAAAGACAGGCCGCAAAGCATCCGGGGCTATAACTCCCACACCAATCGTGATAAGACGCCAGTCAGCATCTCGATGTACGTACCGAGCTGCCTGCTGTCTTATCGTAGCGAAATTACCACTAACAACGATGATCGTCATCTCCAATCAGCCCTAGCTCGAGGTACTTGACGCTGGACATACTCGACCAGAAGAATGGGCACTGCCCGGAAGTAGATGATCGAGACTCATATGGGGGGTCCATATTTCAGTAGTCGGTGGCATGAGCGGTATTCCCGAGGTAAAACCTGTCTAGTGCTGGGTAGACGAATTCGGTAACCTACCATCATACTTTCAATATTCACGTTTGCTAGTTGTGCTGTCATCTCTACATACACTTGATACGATTTAAGTCGTAAAAGGCTTCTTAGTATTAGGCTTAGTAACCGGTTGATTGCTTACCCGTACGACCACGCAGTCAACATCTTGCCAAAAAGCACCAGGCTACATTCAGACCTCTGATGTCATGCTTCTCTAAACAGGTACCATATCACACCCAGTCTTTGATGGGGGCTGCATCCACGGAGAACGACGCAAATGCTAAAGATGTCAATAGAGTATCAAATGGGTGGCTAAGTGAGAGCTCATATAGTTTCGCCCTTGTGAAACATGAGAGACTCACTGGAGACCCTGAGACTAGGTTGCATAAGTCAAATTATATAGACCCGCGAAGTCTAAATGAGCTGAGTGGTATCGCAGCCAATTGACTCGATAGACCAGTTATTAAACATCGACATATGATGACTCGTGCACACTACTTCTGCTCACACCCTTGCTGACCACCGATATTGCCGGGCTGGTATAGGGCAAAGATAGCATCGGGTTCGGGGCGGTAAGTGGGGACATTGGAAACTCTTGTCGGCAGTACGGGTGTCGAGTGCAGCGCCTCGAAGCATCCCGTCTCACGGCGTGCAAATGAGCCTGGATAAGATAGCGATCGGCTCAATGTTATGCTCACGTCAGGTCTGCTCATCCTGTGCTGTGAAGCATTGACTGAGCTGTGAGTGTTAGATTTGAATAGTTAGACGACTTATGTCCCTTTATTGTAGCCTTGGTCTTCGCCTCAGCCCCGTTTCAGGTTCTACCTGTTTATCTCGGGGCACAATGAGATCCGAGCACGACCACATACGAGGGACGCATAGCAAGACGATCTACAATATCAGCAGAAGTCTACTTGGAGCTGGTGACACGGACGCTAAAATGAATACTGTAGGGGTGTCTGTTCAGTAAACATTAATAATCCTGCGAGCTGACAGGCGATGGCCAATAAAGGTCAATTCCTGTCGCCTGTGTTGGGTTTTACTTAAAGCGACGACACAACGTAAAGGTCGCAAAGTAATGTCATATACCGTCTACTTTTCGGCCTCTCGAGTTCCTTGCCACCTCGCTCATTTCGCTCGCTTCAATTGCTCATCACGATAATGAAGAGTGATTCTGTTCTCGTTCTCGCATCGCCCATCACCAGCGTCGGCATCTTCGCCGTGTCTGCGGCGGTAACCCTCGATCCACGTGTCTCCCTCACTAGCAGTGGTCCGCGAGGATTGACCCTGGCTGAGAGCGAGGCTAATGTCCTCGGCTCGTCCGTTTACACCGCGGGCTATGGGACCACTTAGAGTAGATTAGATAGAAGTTATGGGCTTTACCGAAATCTATGTTAAGAAGCCATCCGATTTTTCCCTTTCATCGTCACTCACTGCCTCTTGTGCAGCGCACTGAGGCCACTGTCCCTGACTGCAATAAAATCATGGATGACGTAAAGAATTATCCCGCGCTTGTGGAAGTACCACTTGCATACTGTACCATCTGGTACGAAGGGGGTTGTCTTAGGAAGGTCTGTGCCAGAAAAAAAAGACTGCACTGAAGACGCGTCTTTGGCCGCACTGCGCATGACCAACATGCTAGATGTGTGCTATGCGGATAGTTATGCTGGCGTCGAAGCTCATGCTCGAGGCACTCAGATGTGGAACTCTACGATGTGAGATAGAAGAAATTCCACGGCCAAGAATAATATGTTGAGCTCTGATATAAAGAGGTTTGTAGCTATGTCGAGTTTTAGATGGTATCAATTACACTTTGAACATGGAAGATTCAAGGCAAGGGACGGCAAATTAATGCAATGAGATTTCAGCAGCCATGAGGAGTTCAAAGGTTAATAGGAAAAACATTCATGTAAGACAAGAAGCTGCACTAAATCATCCCCCATTGAGAATTACTCACAAGGCATTAAAAGAAAAATAACGTCATAGGAGAACCAGAACATAGGGTTGTACCCGAAACCTTGCACGTCTCTCACCAGTTCCTAGTAAGCCGGCTAACTTGGTAGCCGGCTCGTCCCACCGAACGTTGCGTTTCAGAGGCCACCGCAGTCGAGGTTGCATCCGATGAAAGGAGCTGTTGGCTCGTATTGGTGCTCATTGACGGTGAGTTTCCATTCTGCGAAGGAGTAGGTGGAGAACTTGGAAAATACGAATGGTTCACTGTCTGACTTGCACCCAGCGTGGTCGCATGTGGAGTACCAGGTGTTGAAATCCCGGTGAAAGCGTTCGAAGCAGGCGTCGTAGGACTATGGTAACTACTAACGCTTGTCGCTGATACTGCCGGTATAAAGTGAGGCTTGAGATCTCCGCCCTGCGGAATGGGCTGATATGAATGGCCAACAGATACTGAGAGACCCTCCTCTGTGAGTGCAGGGGTTCGGACTTGTGGACCTAGATTTTGGTATTGCCCATTTCCAAAGTCATATTGCGAAGGGTCGAGATAAGCAATCGTGCCGTTAGGATTCGGTTTCTCCTCATTGGGATGCTTGCGGTTTCGATGTTCCGTACCTTTCTCTGGAGTTGGACGACCATTAGCAAACATGACTCTTGTCATAGGCCATGAAGGTTGACTTACCGCTTATGATACCCATCAACGTAAAGAAGGTCAAAGCGGTCAGAAAGATTGGCACTAGCTGACCGAAAGTGGTGGCATCGTTTTCTGGGTTTTGACCATTGTCAAGCTGAAGCCAACCTGACCTGTCAACCCAGCCGCGCAAGGCGAAGATGTACTGGCCGGACAGAATCACTGTCGCGCAACTGATGGCGATACCACCCAGCAAGTAGATCAAAAAGCTGAATTCCACAACTTTCCTGAAAAATCGCCCATATGGTTTTGCTTTGGGGAACCAACGACCGATCATGTCCACTAAGCCCTTCCTATATTTCGAACGCACTCTCTTTGCTCCACGCCGCCACCATCGAATAAACTCGACTATCAGTGCGGCAATATAGAACAAAAGCATTACAATATACATGTTCCAACCTTGAATCTTGTTTTTTGGCGTAGAATTTCCAATAGTGTTCACGAAGAACTGTTCATTACCTGCAAATGACTGCTTAAACGTATCAGAGACTTGGGCATTGGAATCCTGGAAACACGCGGCTGGAAGGAACATCAAGCTGTCCGTCTCATTCGCAGGGGGTACAGCGGTGGGGAAGATGACCTTGGGGTCGGTCGAAACGTTCTGGTTCGACATGAGGACGCCCGCTAAGATGTATACACCTGTGACACAAACTCCTCTGAGGAGTGCAAGCCACGGATAGCGCCAGAAGTCCCGAACCTGGTTCGATTAGCTTTGACATACTAGGAAGAACGAGCGTCTTTTCAATGCTACTTGCAATGGTGACTGTCATGAGATGTGTCGCGCACGTGAGGAGCACGATGTTCGAGACGAGGTTGTAATGGTAAGCCGAGATACTGCAGCCCTGTGAATAACGCAAAGTCACAGCATATGCAGCACCAGTAAAGATTTGCTGGTCACTGCACGCCTGCACGAGAGCTTCCATAATATCTGTTGCGCTCCATTTCTTGTGGGTTTGTGTTTGGTTTCTGAAACAGTAGAAGGCGTCAGTCGATATAAGTTACGTGTGATTGCTACTGAACGGTGTATATGTTTATTGAAAGTGTGAGAAAGTGCTTACTCTTTGAAGGAGCGCTGCTTCCAGCCGACTGCTTTCGCGATCTGCCACAACACGTCCACAATGCTGAGCAACAATGCAAATGCTGTGACTCCCAGGAAAGCACCCAGTACCTGAGGTCGTAAGCGGTGATTGAGGAAAGGGGAAAGGAACAAACACGACTTACCCCTATGCCGCCAATATCAGGGTTGCCTTTGAATTCACCCGCTGTTATGTTGCCAAGAGACTCATATTTATGAGTCGTATCACTGTAGTTACCAATGGTGCAATTGAGGGTCACATTGTAATGACTTCGACAGTCTGGGATTGAGACATAAGCTCCCATGATGGAGATGAATGATAATTGGTCTGTAGCTGGGCTACTCTTTGGGACAGTTTTGGAGGATGCGAGATTTATGCAGATCAATTGATGCTTACAGCATAGATCTTCCGCTGCCACGAAAGAGTCACATGGGAAAACGGACTATTATATAGAATAAAGCAGAGAACGTCTCGCGCCGAATGGAAGCAGGTTATGTGTGTTAAATCTATGCTTCCCATACCAATTTCCTGCCCCCACCTCTACCGTTGTGAAGGGTGGTCAGCTAGTTTCTGCACTTGTGCGTTTGTGTTACTGGAATGCTTGTCATAGAAACGCCACTCCGAAGCCTCATGGTCTAGTCTAGTGCCCGAATTTTTAAGGGGCATAAGCAGACGCCAGCAGCCTTATCGCGAAACACAGCCAATACACTATTAGCTTTTAATGGCTTGTAAGGTCTAGGGAATCTTGTAATCATCTCGCGGGGTCTCAGAAGACATATTGAGGTATACATACATTTTGACGATATGAAATTAAAGGCGATCGCCTTACAAACCAGGTTCATAAAAGGCAAGTGTAACATTAATACTAGAAAAGCCTCTCATCACATGGAATTTATGACTCCAAAGATGCAATGCTTGGCGAAGCAGAAAAAAGCAGCAACTCCCAATGAATATTTATCTATTTTTAGATCGATAGCAGAGACTAAATTATCATAGTACCTTTGTCAGCTTGCCACTGAGATTACATGATGCGAATGCTATGGGGCACATTTGCAGCCTTATGCTCATATGTCAAGTCGCACGATTCAGAGATAACTTTCCGGTTTAGGGCAAGCCGCTTAATTCTTGCACGCAGCCTTGTTTAGATGGGGCTACTCCTTGTATATCTACAACCCCGAGAATTCCCACGTGGGTAAGTGATATGAGTGCAACGTGACGACCGGGGTTCGGGACGTGGAATAATCTTCCACCTTGACTGCGCCGCTCCGCCGCTCCGAGCTGATTCAGTTGGCTCGGCTATACTAAGAGGGGAAGTCGCTTATCAACAGCGAGCATTATGGTTGTTCAGCTGCAGCCTTGCCATGACCAGTGTTGCCCTCTGTGCTATTTCAACATGTCACACTGAGAGATGAACTATTCCAGGATTGATTATTTCCCCGCCACGGTTGGATCCTTCGACGCATGGCGTGGTTTCAAGGCTCAATTTGAGCGCCACATGGGCACTCCTGGCTACTATCCAAAGTGTTGGAGGCAAAAGAACCAATAATTCTGGCTGAGCTTGGTCAATCAATCGTCAGCGAAAGAGGTATGTCTGTATGTACTGATTCGTTCTTAGTTTTCCGGGCCGATTTATCTAACGGATTATACAAAATCAAATTATTACATGTATGGTATTATGTTTGAATAAATTATTTCCAACGGTGTCATCATGCTCGCCAGCTTAAACACAGGCGGACGACACTATGGTAGCGACTAGGGAGCAATACCGGGTCGGCATTGCTGTTCCACTCATTCCCGTCGGCCTTGCTCTCATCGCATCATTTTTCCTGACTGATACACCATGGCGGCTTGCATCTTAGAATAGGCCCGAAGAGGCACTGGATGCCCTATCTACATGTAGACTTTGAAATGCAGACCTAAATGATCGTGCTCTCGCACCAGAGTTCGAAGCCATGTACGACTAGATCCGCAACAAACAATGTTCCAATAACGAAAGAGATCGCGACCATCCCGTCGTTCAGGAAGATGTTCTTGCTCGGTGCTATCATGCAAGCCCTTGCACAGTGGTCAGGTGGCAATGGAATTCCCTTTTACATCGTGGACATCTTCCAGTATGCTGGTATCGCCGGCGGTAACCCATCGCTCATCACAAGCAATGCCTAGGGCACTGTCAAGCTTGTATTCACCGCGGTGTTCACCTGGGGCTTGGTGGACATACTCGGTTGGTGAAAGTGCTTCACCACTGGGCCAGGTCTCCAGTGCATCACCCACATCTACATGGCTGGCTACATGGCCACTTTCAAAAGTCTCGAAAACAAATCCGTCTCGGATGCGTCCATTGCGGGCGTGTTCATCTACATAGTGGGGTGGTCAATGGGACTTGCACCGTGCAGTACCTCTATGGTACCAAGATATACCCAACAAGGATCCGCAGCGACTGCTACGCCGTCAATATGATGCTCCATTGGATTTTCCGATTCGCAGTGGTTTTGATCACCCCCAGCATGTTCGTCGCCCTGAGTATCTGGGGTGCGTACGTCTTTTGGGCGTGCATATGTGCGGTGGGTCTGGGTGGGCTATGGTTGTTGGCGCCAGAGACCAAGGGTGTCCCAATGAAAAAGATGGAAGAGCTGTTTTCTGGACCTTGGTGGATGGGATGGGAGGCCAAAGCTGACGAAGATGTGTACAATGAAACATTGCCCAAGAAGGACGACCTCTTTGTCGATGACAAGCCATCGGGTCGAACTGTAGAGGGACGGCAGGAGATATGTAGTAAATTACTACTCTGGACTTGTGGGTCTATGTCGATTGAGACTATTACTACTTTTGCCCATTGCGGTTGTTCGGAAGCCTACAAGTGAAATTTCGGTATCATAAAAGTATTCGGTTTCAGACGGGTAAACAGGGCTACTGAATAGAATCAGTAACTTATAAACTAAAACAGTTCGAGCATAATCAATTTTGGCCCGCATACGAACGAGTCGCGGACCGAGGAGTTGACGATAACCATCGCAGTAGAGCGAGTCATCAGATCAGTCACTCTCCTCACCCATCCCAGAGATTTTGCGAAATATCCTCTCCGCTATACCAAACCTCAAATTGAGTATTGTCTCATGCTCCGTTCCTTTGATGGTATGGCTTTGAAATCGAATCCCTTCCCCGCGTCGCTCGGGTTTCCAACAGTCAGCCAGCCATTGCGGCCCCGCGGTTTCACCAATCATGTTGTCGGACTCAGCAAAGAAGATTTCCACTTCCAATTGCGCAGATGAAGGGTTTTCCGCCGCCCGCTTTTCTTCCAACGCTGCAAGCATCGGCACGATCTTATCTACGTCATCCCATGTGCCCCAAGCCACCTTCTTCAGAACGAGAAGCACCTCCTGTCCTAAACCGTGGACGCTCTCGGCATAGGTGCGAGCAATGAAGCGCTGCAGCATTGTCTCCTCGAGCTCAACCATCTCGACGTCAGCGCCTTCCGCAAGTGGCCGTTTCGTATGGGCCCACGAGGGGATCAAGTTGGAGAACAATCCGCCGCTGAAGCCAATGACCGGCGCAACACTTGACTGGACGAATTCCGCAACGGTATCAAATTGCTGTAAGATAGCAGGAGGCAATAGGTTGCTTAATGACAAGAGCGTGAGCCCCGAGTGTGTCGGGTGGACCCACGGCCCGCAAAAGGTGACATAAGGGCGGTCGGGTCGCAGCAGGTGGCGGAGGTGCAACAAGGTATGGAGCGCATATAGAGTCCCTGCGCTTTGACATGCGAGCGTGACGTGAGATACGTTCAAGTGTTGCAGCAAGGCTGGCACGATCTCAATCCACGTGTCTAGGCGGAGGTGCTTCTCTACTTCGGTAGTGCCACCTATACCCGGTCGATCAGGATTAATTATGCGCACCTTGTACTTCTTTGCGAGCTTGTCTTTGGCGACATGAAGAAAACGACTGTTAAAGCTGTCAGCACAACAGCAACGAGCGAACCGAGAAAGATACAGACCTGCTGAGGAGGGGGCCGCAGAACAAAAGAACATTCTCCTGCTCTGGCTCGTCGGGATTGCGGTAGCCATAGTCACTATACGTGACATGGAAGGGTGCGGACCGTCCTGGACGAGGTGGTAGTGTGAAAGTCTGATTGAAGCGGGCATCGTCTAGGAATGCCTCAACGTCGGAAGTCGGGCCCGAGCCGGTGGCCAACGCGTCACTGCGCACCTGGTCTAACGGGACCTGGGGCAGAGCTTCTGCCACTATTTGCGACATGACTGTTGCTCAAGCTATTATCGGTGTGTAGTGATATTGCTTCAATGATTTCAGAAGTTCTTACGAGTTCTTTAGAAAGTTTGGATAGGATCGCACATATGAAGCATGAGATCAAGTCAATGGGTCCATTTCCTGCTGCCTGCAATCCGGCGTCGCGGCCAGAAGGCGCTACGATGCACTTTAAGCTAACTGGCTCAATGTAGGTTAGGGGTTACATTCGCTTACTACCCCACTATTAGGGCCGTAGGGAGTAGTACCGTCCCGCTGGGAAGAGCCTCCACACACCATGACGAAATATGCCATTGCGCAACTATTCGCGCCGTGGGATTCGTCAGGGATTCAGCAACGACATCGAGGTCATGCCGCTCGTCGCCGATGTACTTGTTCAAAATTGACTGACTTGGGATGCCACCTCGGGACGTATGCTGCTAGTCTAGTGGCCTGACCCCGCTCTCCCCATATCAGCTCGTCTGTAATCGTAACTCTCGTAATCGTGGAACAAAAAGGCTGGCTGCAGACGCCAGCTGAGCCGGTCATCCCCTTATCTTTTCGACACGGAACGTGATAGGGCAGGAAGCTTGATACGATGGAGTCTGGCACACTCTTCCCGCATTTGAGGGCAAAGGGCCTTCTCAGCCGGATGGGCTGTGGCCGCGGTAGCGATCAATAATCTACAGAACTTGGGACGAAAAATAACTTGATATAACATTCCGAGGAGCGAACTACGGTTGAGCACAAGACGAAACTGACTTGCTTGACCAGTCATCTTTTGAAACCGCCTGAGCATTGATTACAAGCTGGCTGTCATCGCTGTGCAATTCGAAAGCATTATGCCCTACTTCTTTCCCAAGTCTGTGCGTGGTTTCCAGGTGGAAATCGCGCTGGACGTGAATCCGATTGGCCGTCGTTATGTCGTCGCCGTTGGATCGCTGGTAGTTCCTCAGGTTCGTAGCCGAGTACGCGGAGCGGTGTTTGCGCCGGTTGATGAGGGCATTGATTGATGGTAGGCAAGCGCAGATGAGCCCGATGCCTACTTCTGCGTTCCTGTGTAGATGATTCGCTGTTAGTATTGCGTTCTCCTACGGGGAAGATACCACACCTGATTCTTCACCAGTCAAGAGATCGAAGGGGAACTTTCCACATACCCTGAGAAGACCAGCTTGACGAAGACTATTGTCTGATTCGTTGAATTCCCCTCCGCTACGGTTATGCCAAGTCGGTAGATACTGAATGCAGTCGCCAGTCCTCCTGCGCAGAGAATTCCGACGACGCGCATTTTCTTCTTGCGAGACATGTTCAGCGACCACGTCAAGGGTGTCGGCAGCAGCAGGATGGCGAGATCGCTAACGACACTGATGACCGAGTCGGCAGTGATCAGGGCAGTTTGATCGATGCATTTGTCTTGCTCGCCTTTCCAGTAGGCTGAGATGGGAGAGCAGATTCGGATCTTGATGATCAGGGCAGTGACATAATATATGACCAGCAGTCCGAGGAAGATGTAGATGCCCCGGATAGTCTTTGTGTAGACGGAGCCGAAGATTCGTGCGATGAGCAGGAGCAGTGCCAATTTACAGAAAAGTGCCGTAGGCGCGTAATTGATCGTCGAGGCGTATGCCATTTTGAAAAACGGTTCCATTTCTTCTTTTCTAACTTCCCATTGATTAAGACCACCTCCGTGAATACTTACTGGTCACAAGAGTTAGCAGCACAGTCTGTAACGGGGAAGAAGTGCCTCTTACACATGATGCCTGTGGTGCAGTACCCAATCATCAGGACCTGTTTCGGGGTCAGCCATTTGAATAAGGTTGACCATTGAAAGTACTTACATATGCGATGAGTGTCATGCCTGGTGAAAACCAAGATTAGATGCAGATGACAGAAGTTCCACTCGGTACCAACTTACAGTCTTCCCAACCAAATGTTCCCTTCTGGACACTGAATTTCGCATAGAGCTTCAGCGCGATGGCTAGGGTCACCAAGAAGAGCGTAAGACCCTGAACGACATAATTCAACGTGCGTAAAACATCTTGAGGGTCGTCCAGGTTGACCGTTGCCCCATCAGGAGGTGCTGCCGCGCCCGGATAGGCTGCGTCCATGGCCGCTGGCCACGATGGAGGTTATGAGTAAATAATCCAGGCAGGATCAAACGCGAGTTGCGAAAAGATGACGAAATAGCATCTTTTAGATCGAGTTCGAGTTCCGAGGTTTGTCGCAGGTCTCTGTTCCCAAAGATACCATTTAGAGTCGTGCCAGCCCGTCAGGGCATGGCGGAACGTTTTGCTAAATGGGACTGGAGAATCTCCCAAAAGTAGCCAGCAGCCCATCTTGGAGAGGCTTAGTCTCAAAGCTATTAAGATCTACAGGCATGTCCAGAAACAGCTTTCGATAAGACTCTAGTTTTCCGCAACTTTTGAGACATCAGGGAGCGCCAAGCCTGCATGAGCTTTGAAGTGCAAAATAATGCGCACGCGTGCTGGGTTTGAGAGTCAATGATAGGCAGTGATGGGCGAGGCGGGCGCTATAACTCCACTTGTGCACCAGGAACAGCGCTGTCTAGTAGGCCACTAATAGGGGCTAGTGACCAGCCAGCCGTGGGGGATGTGATAAGCCCAAGCAGAATTGGGCTCTAGGAAGTCGTCCTTATCTTTCCAATACCTGGGCTCACTGACTAGCAGTCTCTTGCTGGCGGCTCCTATCTTTTCGGGCTTTATTCGAGCAGGAGCCGAAATCAAACACGATCGGATCTGGGCCCCTGCGCCAAGATGTTCTACTCCTGGAAACTCTCTGTCCTTTGCTGCTGGTTGCCAGCTGCCCGGGCATGCTAAACCCCGGGTATCCTGGATGTTCTTTATTCCAGATCTGCTGCAAGTCATTCCGTGTAAACAGAGTTTAAGTCATGATGAAGTTCAACAAAAGTACTTCTCCCTCAAGTAGGAAGTGCATATCCGACAAGAGAATTCTTGGCTCCGGCGACCATCTCATTTTCAGTTGCATTGGTCACGGGTTCGCCCCGCTAATTTAGCAGATGTTCCTGCAGGAAAGCTTATCATCACGATTGTGGGGTGGCCTTCTCAGCACTGATTGAAATCAAGTGTCAAGTGTCTGGTGTTTTATCTGTGGAACGGCCATGTATATTGGCTTAGGCTGGACTTATTACTAGCGTAAAGTGACGAGTAGATTAGTAGTATCGAAAGGTTTTCAAAGTCGCATCATCGTTTTCCACAGACTTCAGGCCGATACTATATGTATTTAGCATTCCCCTCATGAAAGCATTCCGCGAGCAGGAAAATTGGGCACAGGCACTGAGTGGACTGCACTCTATCGGTAACAACTGCAAGTAAAAGCGCTGAGCGGTTACTGAAGCTGCGCAAGTGGTTCCAAATCACTAGCCACTTTCGCCCAACGCAAACACTTGTCGATGATTCGCAATTGCCTGGGCCCAGGATCCCCATAATCATGAGTAATAGGTACAGTACCAGTATGGCTTGTTGGCAGTTATCTAAGTATCCCATCAACTACGATGGCCTTCTCTGCGAATACTGCCGGCGGTGACCCCGGAAGCACCCTGCTGTTTTCTGCTTATCTGCCCCACTGCGGCTGAGCCCTGCGAGCGACCCCCATGTACAGAGTACGGGTCCAACTTTCCGCAACCCTCAGTTTGGTAAAAGCCTGACACAGGTCCAGAAGATCAACCGTAAGAATCAATGTACAATTAGGTTTTTAGTGGATTGTACTAATAATAGATCCCCGGAATTATGTCCTCTCTTCGGCGATATCATTCACTAGCAGGAGGCCTGATGCCTCTATGGCTCGTCCATTTCTAGTCATTCTAGTATCTCATGTCAGAACCATTAGAACCCTAGTATGTCGCTTATAACTCCGGTATTATGCTACCACTAGTATTTCTGCCAAGGAGTATGAGCCAGAGCCATCTAAGTGGATAAGGATATGATGAGAGTCTAGCTTATCTACTTTCATCACCCAGATCTCTTGAAGAGGTGGGTGGAGAATTCGCGAAGCGGATCATCATATCATTTCTTCATTTGATGCGCTCCTCTCCATCAGTCAGTAAGTCTCTCGATGTCAAATACTATGGGCCTAAGTGCCCGAAACTAGAAGAAATGAATGTATGCGCCGTAAAGCTAATCCGATTCATTGACCTGCAGGTTGATAAATCCTAAGGATGAACGACAGCAGCAACCCAAAGCACTCTAGATCTAGCATTAGCTCGTAAATTACAAAGTGACTACCTTCGGGTGGACCTCCTTCGGCTGTGTTAGATAAAGACGGACCTTGACAAGAAGGACAGGCGATAACAATCAATTAACAGGAATAGTAAATTTTGGGAGCTCTAATCACCCTTGTCAAGGCTGTTGTTGACACCGTGGATGTTGATTTTCCACGGTTCTTTTTGTTACTTGCGGACTATTGAATGAGCAATGTTCTTCTTCGCCACGCCAGGTGAAGTGTGAGGGGATTTTGTTGGATTTTGGTTCAAGTTTGCAAGTTTTATCCTCCGTAAGACGTAGTCTTTTTTTCACCTGGATAACATTTACGTTTTTTGAAACCTAAGGTGAAGGAGACAAAAAGTTTCTATATGTGATATAACAACCAATTATAACTTTACATATTTTTTGCTTTACATGGAAAGCCATGACTCACAAATTGAAATCAAATAATGATACTTTTGATAATATGATCTTGGAATTCTGTTGCATCATTGGTCGATTGAGTGCTCTTAGCTCTCGCCAGTCTGCTACTCCTTACCGGTGCACTTCGCGGAGGCATATCGCACCTGAATACATTGTTCTAAATGGTTCGTTGCCTGATTTCCGAGTGCCAAAGCGCAGCGACATGTTAAACTTGAGTATTCGTGAATCTGTTCTAGCTGAAAGACACCTTAAGGATAAAAGTCGCTGTCTACACGTCTTCTTGATTACCAGCACCCTTGCGCCACAATATTCAGTCGTACGGTGTTGCAAAGGTCAAATCGGCGGCGGCATGATTGATGGTGGTGCTGAATATCCCAGACACCCAGGCAGCCTCGCCAGCGGGATTTAGGCTTTCGGCTGATTAAGAGCTTCTCTGTAAACCTCATTGGAGCAATAGGGTAACGTCTTGCCCACTAGACGGCTAGGCGCAGAGGGCAAATAGTTGTCTTACGACCTTGCCACAAGGGTCACCAGGAAGCCCGATACACAATACGAAGTCCTTGATCTCAAGCCAGTTCAGGTGGTCCCGATCCAGTGATTGAAAAGCTATCCGAGATGAAGGGGAACGTAACGTGGACATAATTCATTCTATATTCATTCAATCGTCTATGTACTGGCGCGTCAAGAATTGGATTGTTCAATGAGCATCCACTGCGAAAGCCCCTTGGGCTGAAAAATACCCTCTGAGTCGGACGCCTATGGCGTTAGAGCTTCCTGTATAATCAAGCTGGGATCTTGAAGCCAGAAAGACGTAGCTGCTGGAATGCCCCCGTGGGATCGTACTGGCTAGCCACTTCTTGGATCAGAGCAATGTTCTCGGCACCATAATCCGAGATGGGGTCTTGGTCTACCCAAGCGTAGTTGAGGTAGGTCCAGTTTTTGTTGGCTCCAATAGATGTGGCATACTCGTTGATGGCGTCCCTGTATTCGAGTGCTAGTGGCAGTATCACCTCCTGGTTCTCGGGAGTATCGACGGTAAGCGCGATGAGCCACATCAGAGTCGGGCCATCACCAATCACATCTTCGAGTCCTAGCATATTTCCGCCGTTGGTGACACTGTGGTTCACCATCATGGTCGTCACTGGCTGGAACTCTATGAGGACATTGAAGTCCGAGTCTGGAGCCGCCTCCTGCATCTTGTTGGCGTATTCGTTGAGGCCCTGATCAATGAAGTCCAGAACCTCAAAGCTGTTGGTGCTCATACCAACCATCCAGTTGGCGTACTCACCAAGTGGTGTCGGGCCAGTGAACTCTGGGACGAGCTCGGCGACAGCTTCAAGTCTTAGTGTGCTAGAGATGTTCTCAATGGCCATATATTCGGCGAAGGCCGGTGCAGCTTCGACTCCTTTGCTGTTCGTCAGAATAGATCGGAGGCTGAAACCGGTAGAATCGTAGTAGAGGGCGACAATGTTTTGGCTAGTTTCGTCGTGACTATTTTCGGTGAAGTTGAGGTAGGCATTGAAGACATCGTCACGCTTTGTGAGATTGTAGGATGTGAATCCTCCCCACATCTGGGTTCCTTCTATCGTGTCTTTGAGGATCGAATGTCAACACAAAACTCTCCTAGTGTGGGACAGCAGGGAGCCAACTTACACATATCGATTCTAGTGACAAACCCAAAATTACCAGAGCCGCCTTTCTGCGCCTTCCAGAGGTTCGGGTTTTCTTCCGAGTTAGCGTTGACCACGGTTCCGTTCGCTAGGACGATCTCGAAGTTGGCGACGTTATCGCAGGCAAACCCATGGGCGTTGCTTTGGAAAGAGTATCCGCCGCCCGTGGCAAAGCCTCCGACGCCGACGACAGATGCTCGGCCCCCAGCGACGGTAACGTTATACGCCTCTAAGGTGGTGAAGGCATCTCCCCAGTTGGAGCCCGGCTGGATGGATGCGATTTGGGTCTCCTCATCATAAGTAGTGGCGTTCAGGTATCCTGTGATAGCATTAGCCAGTTATCTGACGCCGATCACGTACAAAATAGTACCAAAGTCAACAGTGATACCATGTTCAACGCCGTTTGAGCCATTGAATGCGGAGTGAGCGCCACTTCGCATCCCAAATGGGCATTGGTATGTCGTAAAAACCTCTGCAATCTTGGAGACGTCATCGGTACTTGTTGGCAACACCATACACCATGGAGACAGGGCTGCGTTGGCAGAATAGTATGCTGCTAGGCGGGCATCGTAGGTAGAGTTCTCGGGAAAGAAGACCTTGCCGTCCAGAATTGCCTCCCGTGCAAGGGCAGAGCACTTTCGGTCTAGGTCAGCACAAGATCTTGCACATTTAGAAGTAAGGTCTCACGTACACAGGCATCTTGAGGATCGTGCTCAGTGCACGTGACACCAAGCCGGTAAGATACCAATGCCAAAGCGGCGGAGGAAATAGCGATCTTCATGGTCAATGCTGTGAGGCGTCAGAGTTTCACGAGATCGCTTGCGAGGTCAGCGCTAATGGCAATCGTCCAGTCTCAGTTGGTGTTTCCAGTGAACCGTGTCCTCAATGGTGTGAGACTATTCCGGTTGTCGGCTGCCAAGAATGATACGTTCAACTTGCGGTTTTCTGCACAAGCGATACGATCTCAGTATACCTTCGATAGCAGTGTGTAAGAGCGAGAGAACCACGCATGAGTCCTATTTAAATGGGAGCGCTCAACGGACAGCCGTGCCCGCCGCACGATCAGCTGTTCACCCGGCATGGTCACTCAAAAACTCGCAGCAGTGGCAACGGATGTCGCTGGGGGGTTGGTGAGCCCAGTGTACGGTGACAGCTCCCAGATGCCCGCCAGCATGCAATATTGAGCTACACTACAATGGAGTTAGGTTAGTAAGCCAAGCCCGGGGCATGTGGGGGCTCTTCAGGATGGAGTTCGCACCGGACGCGAGCTGGCGGGGTACATGTAGGCAGGTGTCGTGTCGGTCTGCGGAGGTCCCAGGTCCCTGGCATTTTGTGCATATGTGCGACGGCCTGGTGCTAGGTCGGCTGACGGATGGCAGCGTTCCACACCACACGGTCCGAGCCGGATGCGGAGACCCTTCGTTTTCTACAATATCTTCTCCAGTTCGAACCGTGACTGACCTGGCCGTGCTAGTTCCAAACCTTCGTATCCAACATCTACACGCAATTCGTTGCACCCCGACCCAGTTGAGCGGCACCACGAGCCAGCTGCAGCATCGTACGGAAAACATCGCTGCTTCTTGCGTAGGATTTCACCCGGGCTTGCCGGCCAGCTCGCTCATCCCTTACAAGGGCTATCCGGAAGCCCGGTTACGTGCCGCGCACCAATCGTACACAGTGTTGGTGTAACAATGCCCGAGATGAAACTGAAAGCTTGGCGGCTGCTATAGGAAACTCCGACTAGCTGTCGTGTCTCAGGAGTTCGGGACCAATCCGCTTGACAGCCATGGAATGCTCTTGAATCCACCCCCACAAGGCGACGCAACTAGTGCCCTTGGCAGGACTGCCACCGAAAGCCATGCCGATATCCAAAGTGCCAGGTGCATTATGCCTCAAGCCCACTGCTGGCTTCAATCAGCGAGTATCCCCCTGCACTTCCCGGCTGGGGTATCGACGATTGACGAGAACATGATGGATTTGTAACGGCCGCGTAAACTCCCCACAAGACACGGCCGCCCCAAGCTTCTGGAACACAGATACTCAAAATCGGGATCCAGAACAAAGCTTCGTGACGCATACCATGCTATTAGAAGTCGCGATGATCACTGTTTCCATGTATCCTCCGCGGACGAGAATGCAAACTTTCCCTCAAGTCTGAGTTTGTAGTAATTTCTGAAAAGAAGCTGAAGTATCCTAGCTTCTCCGTGGACTACCCTGACAGGACCTCGTCAGGATTATGTTTCTTGCAATTGGCTCTATCTTTGCTTGGTCCTTGCGCCATCGAGCTTTTCCCACGAATGTGACAAATACAGAATATACACTAATCAACCTGGGCCGGGCGTTGAAGATGGTCAGCTGAATACCGCACCCTTAGCCAAATCTGCACTACCTTCAGTGCCCATGGCTTGGCTCGGTTGCGGAAGCTAATTTCTTCGGAGCCGATCTAGTTGAATGGACGGAAAGCCAGGGGGGAGCCGCAGGCTAAGAGTTTTGGAGCATTTGGTGCGTGACCTAGCAAGATATACCTTGATTAGACTCATGCAAGTATGATGTTATGTGTGCTTAAGTCAAGGATATGGCATGTCCAAGGCCTCTCCTCCAACCTGATGAGAGGAAGTCTGTTCAATTCAATACCAACGAGCAGGCAGTGGAATGTACAAGCCTTGCTCCGATCCGGCCGACGACCTGGAAACTCGTATGCAGAAAACCTTGAACCTATAGTACCTTGCAAGAACCCCAGAAAGGCTAAGCCTGAAGAGACGCTGTAAGGGTAAGGATCGGCAGTGGCTTACAAGCGAGAGCGGGATGGACAATGTAATTGATTTGAGGCACATTAAGGACCTGTTCTCTTGAGCAAGGTACAAAATTGCATTTAGGAGATTGTTATCCGATTCACAGTGGCTGATGATACATAGTCCGAGGTGTCACCAACTTAATTAACCAAGAGCAAGGCTCGACGATGATGGTTCGCCTTTGCTTCGCATAGTGATCGACCACCTGCTTTCTGTCGACTTGCGCTTAATACGATGTCGTCCTTCCCAGTGACAAATGGAGTCACCACATTCAGAGCGCCGCCAGACGGCTACGTGGTAGATTTCGACAACCCTCAGCAACAAAAAGTGCTGGAGCACTATCTTTTATTTGGCATAGGAGGAACTTTGGCCTTTCTGTCACTTTTGCAGAGATTCTACACCAAGCACTACCTCTCTGTAGGCCTACAAATTGACGATGGTAGGTGCACGATCCGAACCTGCCGGAAACTCCAGAAAACATTCGCAAGCTAACACATTATGGGTTGACTAGCATTCATGCTACTAGGCTGGGTAAGTGGTGCGAGTAGCGCGGCAACCCACCATACAATATCTCCTGTGATAGCGACAGTGGCAAACTAACGCCGAATATTGAACAGATCGCATCAGTAATCACGCAAGCAATGCTCGTTCGTAAGCTACAACACGTATAATCGACCGAAGTTTGACGGCTAAAGACTATTCCAGAATCCATTGCAGAGAAAGGTTTCTGTGTGCACTCTTGGGAGATGCATTTGGAAACATTCTCGCGATATTCAGTGGTGAGTGTGGATAGCCCGATCTTAACTGTATCTTGCTGACTTACAACATGCTCGAAGACCGCTTTTGTCACAGCACCTGTCTTCATGCTATGCAATGGCTTCACGAAGCTGTCCCTTCTCACGGTTTATCTCAAGCTGTCGCCACAACCGTACTTCCGCATCGCTGTCTGGATTAGCATTGGAATAGTAGTAACCTATACGGCGGTGATCACACTCCTTATGATATTCCATTGCAACCCTGTCAGCAAAGCTTACGACTTCACCGTTACTGGAGGCATGTGCATTGATGCTGGTATACTGTATGTCGCAACAGCTGTATCCAACATCCTCACCGATATCATTATATTTGCTCTGCCTATACGCACAATTTTGGGCCTTCGTATGGGAATGGGCCAGAAATTCGGAGCTATTTTCATTTTTGCCGTTGGATCTATGACAGTGGCGACATCTATCGTTCGCCTTGTTCTCCTGCCTCCCGTGCTTCAAAGCACTGATCCGTCGTGGGATGCAGCACCAGCCGATCTTTGGACGTGAGCTACCTTTTCATTGCTCGCGCGCTCGCTCGCCTCAAACCATACGGTCTCCTTTCTAACCTGACACGTCACAATAGCTTTGTCGAAGCGAACATCTTTATTGTATGCGGTTCCATACCTACATTGCGCAAGTTCTGCAAACACTTCGCCCCGAGGTTGATGGGTTCGTCCAACGCGACCTCGAAACCATCGTACATGGCAGACCAATATGCGTCCCGACAAACCAGGGCGAGAAAGCAGGGGAACCAATACCATCCATTTCCGGACGAAAGCGAGATGCGAACGTTCTCTTCGCAGCGCGATGCCACGGGCGATAAGGCGACGGGAATATCGACTGCCGTCGTTGACACTGGTCCGAGGGAGGAGGCAGACAACACCAGTCAGGAAGCCATCCTACAAACCAAGTCGTTCACTATTCAGTACGAATAATGGCGTATATCAGATACCCGTCGTTCGATATAACTCATGTTATATAGGGGCCAATAAAAAGATAACCGCTTATGGAGTGGTGCATGATTTAGAGCAGGAGAGACGCGTTAAACTCGCCTGTCCTGTACAAAGAGAACGCTTTCGATGACCAGGGACGAACCAGAGAGCAGTGTACAGCAATCCTAACGGACCAGTGGCAGTACAACCACATGAGGCTCGTTGCTGCACATCATTTCGGAACTCGCACATTCTGAATTGGTGCAACTATGAGGTTGGAAGTCCTTATGCAGATCAGGCAGCGAGCTGGGTATGTATTCAGCATATGGGCTCAGCTACTAGTAAAGGTGTCGCTGCCATTACGCCAATGCGTGGTCTTATTAGGTGGTAATGATGTAATCGGTCAGACAGTTATTAGGTCCAATATGTTCCCACCACTACCAGTGTGCAGAACCCAAACTGTCTCAAAAGTGCAAAAATAGTCCGTGCCGCCTACCTCTCAGGGTGGAGCCAGCGATTCAGCCGCAACAATTGTACCACGATTGTAACCGCGATGAATTGCAATAGCGACGAATTGCAATTCGACGATTTAGTAAATCCGTCGCGGTTGCAATCGTTATAGCTATGCTTTTTAGCTAGACTTACCCTGAGAGGTGGTATGGGCTGACTGTGGTACGGACCAATTTTTGCACTTTTGAGGTAGTTTGCGTTCTGCACATTGGTATCCGCCACTCTGAGGACATGTGTGATGCTGACCCCGCTTTCAGCCTTTATCAAAATCCCCCAGAAAGCTATTATAAATCTCTCGTTGACTACTTTCGTTACAATCATGTATGTAGATTATTTGCACCTTTCGTGTTTGCTGCGCCCCCTGAGACCTGCGTCATCTGCAATTGTGAAATGATGGCGAATACGGCCCGTTACCAGCATAGGCCGCTCAGATACGATGACTCTATCCGCGTGCTTCAGATCTTACCAAGTGCAGTCGCCGATGCGCCCGTCCGCGTGTATCTATCATCTTACCGTCTGTCTGACCCCAAACTCCAGTTCGAGGCTTTGTCGTACACCTGGGGAGATCCGTCAGACAAAACACCAATTTCGGTCGGAGGGCTATCATCCTCATTACTGGTTCCACAAAGCAGTGTCAACGCGGTGAAAGCTCTGCGGTATCAAGACACAAGACGTACGATGTGGATCGATTCTATTTGTATCAACCAAGACGACGTGCGGGAGCGGTCCACTCAGGTCCAGATGATGGCTCGCATTTTCAGTAGAGCATCGTGCACTATTATTTACTTAGGAGAACACACTCCAAGTAGCCGACTTGTGTTTGAAGAGTTGTCTGAAGCAATGGCTGTACCTACGAGATTAGAACATGGGCATCCAACTAAGAAAATCAATCGGCCCTTGCCAAGTTCTGCAGTCATTAAGGGACTGAACGAACTCATCCACCGCCCCTGGTTCCGACGGGTCTGGGTCTTACAGGAAGTCTACATGAGCCAAAGCATGTCCGTTTTGTGTGGACACGACTTAGGGGGCTGGGACATTCTGCTTCAATTGTTCTTTGGCTACAGCCAAAAGCTGATCACAGAGACGTATCTTCCGATGGTGTGTTACTTGTCCCATCATAAGTATCGCCACGGAAAAAGAAATACGTGGGGAAACCTCTGGGAATGCCTTATGAAGTCCAGAGAATTACTCGCCAGTGATGCCAGAGACAAAGTCTTCTCCATGAAAGCTCTTCTTGGTGTCAATCAGGACGAACTTGACCTCCTTATCGATTACAACAAGTCGATTGAATGGGTGTTTACTGAAGTTGCGGGTATTTTGATGCGATACTTTGGCTTGTGGTTGTTAGTCTCGGTCCGGCATTGCCATCACCTTTGTATGCCATCATGGGTGCCAGACTGGGCACAAAGCCTGCCCCTAGACATTTCTTGTTTTCTTTTGGCTGATATAAATTACAGCAGCAGACGACTAAAAGCAATGTATGTAATTGCAACAGATCTAGAGTCGTCCAAATTGTGATGTCGGTAATATCTAATCTGTTACAGGGAAATTTGTGATAGAACAACATCAGTCAGTTCCACAGAACTGCGTCTTCGAGGTTGGCGATACGGGTCTATAGCAGCGACGGGCAAGACCTTCTCATTTTGCGATTACTACGACGCAAAAAGTCAACTATCCCTTATTACAGCTCTTCTAGAATGTGATGATATAGTTGCGGCTATCAACGACCCAAACTTTGAAGGCTTGGCACAGTACTTCCCGCCAGTGATTCTGCGAGGTATTGAGCCTTATTTTCTAGTTATTTGAACTACTCCTGCTAGTTCTTATTCTAATATAGATCAGAAATGACGCGCCACACGGAATCAGATCTAGCGATGTTTTTCGGGAGAGGACGTGGCCTGGCTTTCGGTGCATTGGAATGCCTCGCCACTCATAGTGAACCGACTAAGGGCGCAATGGAAGCGTTGCAGAGTTGCCGGATATTCCTGTGTATGACCGGTGATATCGGCATTGTAAATGATGCAGCATGTGAGGGGGATGTCATCGTCATAGTTGATGGTACAGTCTCACCTTGCTTGTTACGACCGAGACCTGATGGCAATTGGACTTTGATCAGCGGCGATTGCTACATCGGAATTTTTGATCGTACTCATCCGATTAGACGAGCATTTGATATAGACAGTGAGAACTGGGGCGACTTCAATAAGCTATTCGAGGGCGCTGAAGACTTTATTGTCTGTTGATTGAGTTTGTTGGGAAACTTGAAAGATCAGAAATGTTTTAGTGGCTGTACAACGCGCGGATAGCACAGCCCTTTGTGAGGTATCTATTAAGGCTTTAGCAAATTTTTTCAGCACCTACGCTTACATAGTGGAAATCTACCATGGCAAGCAGTATTGGTTTGTAAATTTAACTACTACCCTTTCTTTGATCAGACCATACTCGTAGCAAACTGAGATATACACAATCAGTAATGATCTCAGAGATGACTTTACCTGTATCGGTACCACGAGGGAGGGGGGACGCTTGTCATTTTTAACAATGGCTTTTGTGTTGCGCTTGCGCGACCTCCAGTTTCAATAGACTCACTGTGATAATTTCTATCAAGAGACTGATAAAGTAACCGATGTGGACACCCGATATGAACCGCAATCCTTCCTAATCAAGTAAGGGTACTTCCAAGACCACCCTGCCTGATGCATACGACCCACACTGCGTCGTCGGTATATCTAGTATCAGGTATAAGCATGCACGAAGCCTGTTTTTGCGACAGACTGAGCGCCAGTTGTTTTCAGCCCCCGGCGACAGGGTGGTAGCAACCTCCATACTCCTGCAACGTCTCGCTTGCCGATTGTCAGCCACGAACATCCGGTGACCACTGCTCAGCCAATCCAGATTGGCTCGGTCACCCCTTTAGCCAATGACTCGAGCCTGTACAGGCAAGAAAATTGTGTGGTGATGATGTAGATTATTTGTCGCCAAGGTATTGTGGACATTGGACCTGGAAATGGTTTCTGGCCAACATATCAATATGGACAAGGACCTGAGCGTATATGGTACACATATTAAACCTGGGGTTGGAGTGAAGTTTGTGCCAGTGGTGAGGTAATCGTATCATTTACTGCCGCTTCAGGCTCGAGGATTAAATAAATTTGTAGATTTGCCAGATACTATGCAACCCAAAACATACTCTGCTCCAACGAATTCCAGACCTTCATTCAAGTGCTCCTATCTAAAGTAGATTTTCCCGTCTTATTCTAGCCTCTACTCGTGCCTTGGGCCCATCTATACAAATAGGAGAAGAAAATCTACGATCTTGGGACTTTCAAACCTCCATACGATTTTGCCCTCGAACTCGTTCATGAACATGCCTGTAAAGCCAGTCAGATGGCTTCCCTACGCCGCTTCCGCCTAACCGTATCGTAACAACTCTCCATCATCCAAATATTGATAACGCTAGCCAAAGTAAGCGCGGCCCCAATTGGATAAGAACCCATCCGTCCATCCCATGATGGAACCCCTGGCACCTGCAGGAGTAACAGCACCTTGACAAACCGTCGTAATTTGGAGACTGGGCTCCCTCCGAAACACCCAAACCACCTCCGGCATACCACTAGGCAGTCTGCTAGCCTCCAATAACCCATAAATCACATATAAGATCAGGATTGAAATTCCACAAAACATGGTGCACCACGGCCGCCTCATCTTGACCTGTCGCCACTTCGCGTGACTGTCAACGAGTATGAGCACAAGCATGTCCACAAGCTCCAGTATCAGAGATACAGTGAGGAAAGCCACAGTGCCGGTAAGCCACCCGGACTGCTTCTCGCCTGAGAGCATGGTACAGCCTATGCCTTTGCTGGCGCTGCTAGAGACATCATGCATGTGGCAGTTGCCGTCGACAATAACAAGAGCAAAGCTTTCTAACATGGGAGAACACCAGGTAGATTGTAAGCTGTCTTTGATAGGGAGCCCTTGGACGGCGGACGCGAGGCCGATGATCTGGAGGACCACCAAGCCTATGAAAAGTAGGAGGGAGAATATCACCATCAACGCTTTGCCTCTCAGGCCTTTATCAGCGATGATCCCGCGCTCTGTCACTTGGTCGTCGGAGTTGGACTCGTTGCTGGTCACACGATCGATGCTGGACTGCTTGAAAGCCTGCCATGGAGGTATAAAGCCGCTGGTGTTCTCCACCTTGGTCGTTTTCCTTTTGACGTCCTCCATTATGAGAAAAGCGAGTTGCATCACTGCCCCAACATCGAGTATGATTGTCAACGGCGTCCAAACTAGGACCTCCTCTGGCCTTCTTTGAGCGCTTAGATAAGCTTCGACAGTCCAGGCAATACTGATGGCAGCCAGGACGAGTGAGAGGACTTGTACCTTTTGCCAGCGGGCGACTCAAATTAAAACCACTGGCCCGTGAATCAGTAACCATGCCAGAGCATACGGCCATGGAAGGATCGATCCTGCAGCTTCAGGGCGGAGATACCTCCTTTCGCTGCAAGGGGCATTTCTCTGGAGAGATTTGTCGAATTGCCAGTACTGCACCTCGGGTGGCACAGCCCCATCGTAGTATTGGGGGGTATGAGACAGTTCATATTGCAACGAAGAATCTAACGGCAGATTGATTGACTAACAGGTAAGCAAAGCCATGTCTGCCTTTGAATTAGACTTTGTGCCACGGTGTTTAGGTAGACAGTGATAATCAATCAACAACTTCTCCATGGAACGAGCAAGTCTCCGCTATTTATCCATGAACCGATTGACTCTTTTCCAATCGTTCTACGGGGCTGACCTGACAGAAATACAGCAAACCATTCAATGCCAAGATTGTGGCGGTCAAGTGACTACCCGTGCCACTAGTTTGAATGTCAAAGTAAATACACATTGAGATAGACGGCTGGAATGTGGTGGCTTATATCTCGCCACTTCCCCTCATTACTTCAGCCTGACGCCCACGGTGTCATAGAAAGGATGTGCAGCCTCCAAGTGAAACACATGTTTACCAAATGCGGCGTGGTGAGGACTTGTAAGTATTTTCTAACAAATACTTATCTATTTACATGAGAATAGTTTCATGTCCATGTCAATGTTGTATTTAATAATAGACTGGATGACGCGGCATTACGTGGAGGTGGCCTGCACGCAGCGTTGGAGGCATGAATGACGCTGTAACTGCCACAGTTGTACCAGAATGGGCGGTGTCGATCATGTACACCTTGGCATGTCTCTCTTGGTGTTACAGTACTTTGAGGAAACACGTAGGCCCGCCGGCGTGGTAATGTGTGATAGTTGATTCTGCCCCACGTAAATACAGATGTACAAACGAAAAAGTCCTCCAATTCAAATTAGACAGATATTTTAAATTGTAGGTCTACAATTAAAACAACATGTCTCCAATCCTGATATAATCATTCGTTCTGTAGGGCGTTCAACTGGAATGAAGTTCAAACAATGATCATATTCTGACCGCCTAATGATTGGGGGACATGTAGTTGCTTCTTTCTCGGTGAGCCACGTACTAGACCATTCTATTTGGCGTCCACCGTTGCCGACTAGTCTAGCCGATCTATAGCGGTAACGGTAAGATTCAGTACACCGTCGACGTCACGCACCGTGATATAATAAAAAGCCCCTTCCCGGTCAACACGATCGAGGAGAACCAGCTACACGGCCTGGAGACCTCGTCTATCTATGTCTCAGGTGACCGAAGAACGTGGAACAAAGGCTTCTTGATACATCACCGCATGAGCCCTATTTGTGGCGGAGTTGGGGCAGCCTTGCTAAGGCTCTTAATGCGATCGTGACAGGGTACTAGGGGCCCTCTGTGTCACGAAAAGTGAGACTTGACCACGTATCCTGATGCTTATGCCCATATTGAATATGCCGTATCGGTTCGATATCCTTCCACATCTGCTTTGATGATTCTCTCCTGAAAGCCCTGATACATAGCACTGTATGTCTGAAGGAAGAGCAGAGGCGAACACCGAATTCTTTCGGGGGGCTACAACGAAGAGACATTCTACCGAATCTCTTGATTTGCCACTTCTTGCGCTTCATAAGCCATATTAAGCAGATATCGACAGTCCCGCCAAGTCCCACTTGTTTTTCAAAGACTGGAAGGACGGGGAAATAGATAAGCTCGGGGCTGCACATAAGGGACACGATAGACCAGGAGTTCATATTACTCGAGATAAACCCTTGGTTATTTATTCGCACCTCAGCAGTTGAACTTCGTTTGCAGGAATACACATCGCTACCTCATACACATACTAAGCAGTCAGGATCCGGTTTGTTGCCCCACGATCTTTCTGAAACGCCATACGCCACCATCGAAGTCGAGTTCATTTGCCATGGCTCCAACTCCAGAATCACGACATCATTTGGTTCTTCTGGCTTTATGACGGAGCCAGGCAAGTATAAAGATTGCTGAGGGCCTACAAGCCAGTATCGTCCAAGGTGGAAACCATTTACCCAGACATTGCCCTTGACCCCGTTGGGCACCGTGATGAATGTATCAAGAGTCATCGACGAGTTGTACGTGACTGAAGGACCCATGAATGAGCCATAATAGAACAGTGGCGAGTCCGTCGAACTGCCGTTGGAGATCTTTGATCCGTTGCATCTGACTGTCGGCAGCGAATCCAGTTGCATGGAATACATGTCCCAGTCGTTTAGGACCTGATCGCCAACGGAGACATCCCCTTTGACGCCCTTCCAGGGATCCTGGACATAATTTCTGTAAGGGTTTCCCCGTGAATAATAATCCACTCGGCCGAGATTCTCAATGAGAAGCTGTAGCTTGTCGCCTGGCTGGAGCGAGACGCTGACATTTAGAGGGTGCTGATATTGACTGTCCATGACACCAGCGATCTCATCATTGACATAAACCAGGACGCGGTCGCGTGGCCGATCACCAGGCTGGACAAACCCTTGAACAGTGGTAGTCGCGGTATGTTCGTATAGAGTAAAGCCGTAGGACTGGCCCAGCGCTTCCATAGTGAGGGGTGAAGCTGCAGTTGTCTTCTCGCCTCGGGCGTCGAAAAGGCTTGTGGATGAGCATAGTGTGAACTGAGGAATCGATGATCTCGGCAGATTCGCTGGCGGCTCTGGCACACTGCCATTGGCAACGAATGGTAGGATTGCATCACGCATCTTGAAGTACAAGTCTGTGGTGCGTCCCGTTTCGTCAATCGGGGCGCCGTAGTCGTAGGATGATGTGAAGACAGTGGTGCGGTTTTGCCACATGGCTCCGTTGTCGAATCCAAAGTTGGTGCCGCCGTGGACCATGTAGAAGCTTATTGATGCGGAATAGTTCAAGAGGTGATAGGCAATATCGCTAACAAACCCAGCTACTGTGTCGGGATTGCCGACCGTGGTGTTGTGTGGATTGTGCGAGCCCCATTGGTCGGGTGCCCAAGTGTAATACTCTGCAAGACGGGGGATTAGCCTAGACTCCTATACCAAACATGATGTACAATGACTTGCCGCCATCTAGCAATGGGCCAAGTTCTGACGGGTCCGTGATATACAGATCCCGCGCAGGCAGCGCCCAAGACCCGCCATCGATTTCCGCAAGTACATTGGGAACCTCTCCACCTGCTAGCGTCCAGTCCACCCCGCCATCATTAGTATATAGGGGAACTTCGAAGCTTTCTAGTAAGATGTCGCGCAGAGCAGCGGTATAGTTATGGTTTTCACCGAAAGACCCGTACTCATTCTCGACCTGCACCATGAGAATCGGCCCCCCACGCGATACTTGAAGATCCGCGAATCCGGACGTTTCCGCAAGATTCACGATATACTTCTTGGTTTCTTCCAGAAATGGTGTATTGTTGGTTCGCACCACCATTCCCGGTATCTCGCTTAGCCAAGCTGGAAACCCTCCCCATTCATGCTCGCCGCATATGTACGGCCCCGGTCGCAGCACTACGTTCAAGCCCTCTTCTTGAGCGATTCTGAAGTAGCTCGCTATGTCATTCTGTGGCTGGTCAGAGAGCCAGACCCCTTGTGTGGGCTCCAGGTTGTTCCAGAAGATGTAGGAGAAGATGGTGTTCAGGCCCATTGCTCTAGCTTTCGATAACCTATCCCTCCAGTACTGGTAGGGAATGCGCTGAGGGTCCATCTGACCCCCAATAATAGTGTATGGCTCGCCATGGAGCAAGAAGGACTCATTGCTATAGGTGAAGGCGGGCAAATCTGCTGTGATTGTCGGCGACGGGCTGGAAATCACTTGCTCTGCCCTTGTGGCAGCGACACCAGCCGTAAGGGCCGCAACAATCCAAGAAGCAAGCATAATTCAAGCTTCTAAGGATTACTAGCTTGCGTACTCGAATTGTTGCAAGTCGTCGACAACCACATGTATCATGTCGTCGAATCCAGCAACCATGGTCCAGTTATTATCAATCACCACGGAGCCAAGGTAGGTGGCCGCGAACTCCGGGTATTGGTGCACGGATAGTAAAAAGGGAGATCCCCCCTTGAGCATATGAATGGGATTCCACGAATGGCAGTCTAGTGACTGGCAATTGTCTTGGAGAGCGCTTCTCGGATCTCGTGTTGCCATGTGTTACATCGGTTAGACAGTGAACGTTGTGAATCTTGCATTGTAGCATGTGGGTCAAGTGCAACCTAATGGACATCTAGGTCATGGCTTCCACGAGCCGACGGAGAGGAACGGACACAACATATAGTAGCCATGGCGCATTAGAGGCAAGCGGGGTCCGTTGGAGTACGCATGATCGGCGAGGGGAAGCCGTTGAAAGACGTTGCACTAGACTGAGTGGATCGCAGCGACCTGCAGTGGTATTGATAAAGACGAAAGAAACCTCGTCACCAATCGAAGAGGCCAGGGTCGAATTGGCTAAAGTAGCATCGGGCAAGGGAGAGATCGCTGATGCAGCTGCTAGCTACAGACGTTGGGCGGGGTAGATAATCGCTAGCATGCGCTGTTCTGCCGACCAACCTAATATAACGTTGCAATATCGCTTGTCTAGATTGATGTCATCGTAAGTTGAGGGGAACATTTTCACATTACACTGATGGGAAGTTGGTATGCGAGATTGCCGAGGCCCAAAACTTCTGTCACCATGCTTTAAGGCCCTCGTCGGCTGATTGGGGCGCGAATTGGACTTACAGCGCTGCAGCTAGCGCTAAGCTGCAAGAAGCTTCAACTAGCATGTCTCGGGAACTGCCCTGATCGCTAAATGTATTTCAGAAACGGCCGATATTGCAGTATGTATGTATAGCCAAGTGTTACGCGCACCTGCAAGAAAGAGCTGAAATCGCCGAGGAGGACAGTTTTCGAAGGGTCAACTGCTTGTTGAAAGCTTCTTACCAAGTCTTAATCATCCCAGCCATGATGAAACATCTCAATCTAGTGAAATCTCTGGTGACTCTGCTTTCGCTTGGTCAAGCGCAGGTGCTAAACCCTCTTTACACGTCAATCCAATATTCAGATGTCGTCACTGAGTCCCTGGAAATAACCAGTATCCTCAATAATAGAGCATTTGGCTGGACACCAGGAGATGCTGATTTTGATGGTAGCCAAAGTAAGAATCCAATCCATGGTCATCCTCGGTCAACACAGCTTAACAATATCCAGACTCCTATCCGGCGCAGTATCATCCTGGCAGCAATCTGAGTTATGGTGGGGTTCAGTACCACCTGTTCGGCTACAGTAATGGCAGTAATGACAACTTCGTTGCTCAAGGACAAATTCTCGCAATTCCGTCAGGGAGATACTCCCGCGTGCACGTCCTTGCTGCAGCGGAGTCGGCGGCCGCTGGCGGGTACATCACAGCGAAATACACTGATGGATCGACGACGTCGAGGGAGATATCGACCCCTCCCTGGTGGCTGTGGGCATTTCCATCAGGCGGAGACATCGTTATGCCGTTCTACTACACCAACGAATCCACGAATTACAACAAGTCCAACATATTTCAGAGCACGTCATGGCTTGACTCCAGCAAGGATCTCACGGCTTTGGAGATGCCGAACTCTAGTGCTAGCAACAGGTTACACATCTTCGCCGTGTCACTATCTCCCGCGCCGTTGAGCGGGAACGCCACAGAGCCGCATTTGGAAGTCCAATATGCGAGGTCGACGAAAAAATATGCAGACTCCGCAACTACGCAGGTCTACGAAGTCACGGTCAGCAACGTGGACGAACAGGCATGGGTTACAGCGAATGACAGTGTGGAAGTCAGCATCGAATCCACCGGCGTGTCCACGGTCAAGCCAGGACTCATCAAACGGCTTCGACCAGGAGACCGGGTAACCGTTCAGGTCGTGGTGGAGAACAAAGAAGGCATCGACCAAGGCACGAAGGGTGTGGCGACAGCACGTCTCAAGTCTAAGTCAGTCGATGCAAGCCATGACTTCGAGGCTACTTTCGGTATCGGCCCATATGAGGCAACATATGAATCCATCTATACGCACGAGAGTCCGGATTGGTATAATGATGCGAAATTCGGAATATTCATTCATTGGGGACTCTACTCAATCCCTGCCTGGGTAAGCTTACAACAACGCCCGTCAAACAGCGTCGCAGTATTCAATCTGACATATTCTTCTTAGGGAAATGCCGGAGGAAATGAGACATATGCTGAATGGTAAGTCCACCCGTCTTCCTAGCTTTCGGTCATGCATTCACTGTTTCAGGTACTGGTGGGACATGAATGGCGGACCAAACACTTCTGACCGGACGTATGAATATCACCTTTCCAATTATGGTCCCAACTTTACCTATGACGACTTCATACCTCAGTTTACCGCAGCGGCATACAACGCGCGAGAATGGGTCGACCTTTTTGCTGACTCTGGTGCGACCTACTTCGTTCAGGTGTCTAAACACCATGATGGTTATGCATTATTCGATCTCCCAGCGAACGTAAGTCAGCGGACATCGGTCGCGCAGTATCCGCACCGCGACTTTATCAAGGAGATCTTCGATGCAGCCGAAGAGTATCAGCCCCAGCTCCATCGCGCGGCGTACTATAGTCTTCCCGAATGGTTCCATCAGGACTATGCGCCCTACGCATTCGGACGGTGGCCCGGCCATAATGCTACTAACCCCTTCACGAACTCCACCATACCATATAAAGGATACGTGCATGTCGAGGACTACTTGAGGGACCTGGTGCTGCCGGAAATGCAGACTCTTGCCGCTCTGGGAAGTGAGATCATGTGGTGCGATATTGGCGGCCCTAACCTCACAGCCGAGTTTGCGGCACAATGGTACAATGAAGCACTGGCACAGAACAGACAGGTCGCGATGAACAATCGCTGCGGGCTGCCGGGCGATTTCGACACGCCTGAGTATAGTACCCTCTCCGCCGCACAGAAGAGGAAGTGGGAAAGTAACGCTGGCAGTAAGGTCTCACAGTCTCTGCCTGTGGATCCATCACTAATGCTCTTCAGTGGACCCATACAGCTATGGCTACAATCGCGCCACGCCTTCGTCGCAGTACATGAATGCGAGTACCATCGTGACGAGTCTCGTTGATATTGTGAGTAAGAACGGCAATTACCTCTTAGACATCGGACCCACAGGCAATGGGAGTATACTCGACATAGAAGCTCAGCATCTCCGCGATGCCGGAGCGTGGATCAAGGACCACAGCGAAGCCATCTTCAACACTACAAGCTGGTTTATCGCAGCAGAGGAAGGAGAGGACGTCAGGTTCACAACGACGGTTGACGCGTTCTACATACTGGTTATGAACCAGTTGAATGGTTCGTTGACTTTGACGAGCCCAATTCCCTGGTTCGACGGGGAGGAAGTTACTGTGGTTGGCGGAAGCTTGGATGGAACGGTGGTACCTAGCACGTCTACGACAGTCGCTGGGCAGCCGGCTCTTTTCTTGAACATAAGTGAGGCAGTACAAGAAGCCGATAGGTGGACGTGGGTGTTCAAAGTTAGCTACGATTGAAGCGCTATTCACTTTGTAACTTAGTAGATGTAACATCTATTATGATCCGTGTCACGTTCATGTGTAGTCCCGCTCTCGGCCAATGACGGCCTTCAGTTCTGGAGGATCTATTATACCTTGAGCCAAGATGAATTGAGTATAAAATGTACATTGCATATGTCAGGCTATTCAGAGGGAAAGCCAGAGGTCATTGCACCACCAAGACAAGCGAGGGGTTGACCCGTCAGGCTTATCCACAGAGATACGGATCATTCCGCATGCTCCGGCTCAACAGAAGGCATCGCAACCGTGCTAAAGAGACCCGCAAGATAGGTAACAAGGGGTGCGATATCTGGTAACCCCAGATCAGGCGATAGTGGAATCTTAAAGAGCAAGGTCATTGAGGTTGTAGCGATAAGAATCATACCCAAGCGTCCTGCCCACCCCGCCTGGAGGTCCACAGACGGCACGTCCTCTCCGCAACAACCATTGGCCAATCAGCCGACAGCGATCGGCAAAGTGATCGCCCAGTAACGTTACCAAGCCATGCAGCTAAAGAGGAGGTCCTCTTCATTGCCGTGATAGTGGCAGATATACCTGACCAGTCCGTGTTGCGTCATACATAGTATGTATTCGATATCCCATTCAAATGCCCCCAAGCTGCGACCCGGGACACACGTGAGCAGCCTATAACGCGCCGCCTGCGTCAGAAACGTTCTTCCACGGTCCAGGCCACTCAGACAGTATCATAATGAAGGGTACACAAGCAATTATGGGAGGTCTCATTGGTATGCAGATGGGACCCTTACTTGCCATTGTATGAACACGCTAACACAGTACTTCAGGGGTAGCCCAATCGAGTGTGTTCCTACCGGGGATTCCCACCGTACCATTCCAAAGTGTCACAAATGGAACTTTCAGTCTTGCAGACGTCAAGAGTATCATTGTGGACTCGCGGTACGTGGACTCTGTCGATGAGAATGGGCAGACCTTGATACCACCCACGCTCTACGAGTTCGCCACGGTGTTCGCGGATGACTTGCAAAAGGTCATTGATGTGTCGGTCGACATTGTCAACGGGACGAACTATTCCAATGGGAGCATCTTCCTCACTCTTGGCGAGGCTGGCAGCTACCTCGATGCCGCGGGGCGTGAAACATCCGAAGGCTACAGCCTGGACGTCAGTCAGTCCGGCGTCACAGTCACTGGTGCATCGCCACTCGGCGTTTGGTGGGGCACGCGTACAATCCTCCAGCAAGGTCTCCTCTCCCTGGAAGATGCGGACACACCGTCACTGATGTTCGGTTCCGGCCTCGACGTCCCGGGTTGGTCTACACGCGGCATGATGCTTGATGGCGGCCGCCACTACTACCCGGCCGACTTCTTGGTCGAGCTCTGCAGCTACATGTCCTTCTTCAAGCAGAACATACTGCATCTTCATCTCAGCGATAACTTGTACAATAACGCGAATTATACGTACGAGCAGTCCATGGAGTTGTATGCGCGCTTCCGCTTGTGGAGTGATGATCCAGCAGTTGCTGGGCTCAACCTCTATGCGAACGAGTCGTACGATCAGCCGACGTTCGACTCTATTCAATCCGAATGCGCATTGCGAGGAGTGACTGTGATCCCCGAAATAGAAGCGCCGGGACATGCTTTGGTGATCACCCAATGGAAGCCGGAACTTGGTTTGGAGGACGATATCAGTTTGTTGAACATCTCACATCCTGAAACCATCCCAACCATGAAGGCGATATGGGCCACTTTCCTGCCATGGTTTCATTCGAAGGTTGTGTCAATCGGCGCTGATGAGTACCTGGGTCCTGAATCGGACTATAACGACTTCGTAAACGCCATGGATTCTTTCATCGGAACGACGAGCGGAAAGTCGATGCGCATTTGGGGAACGTTCCCGCCAATCTGGTAAGTCTAACACTAGCTTCACTCTTGCTCCTATGATGCTAACCTGTTTTAGTGAGTTTCCGCGCTTTGAGATGAATCACATGCCTCGTGCTGATGGCGAGTTTGAAAATCCAGTACTGACATAAAACTAGACAACTCAACTTGGACAAATGTGTATCCAAACGTGGTAAGTAATTCATCCTGTAATTAGCTATCGCTCCGCGTAGACCTTGCCTCGGCTTTGCAGGTTTGGATCACCTTAGTAGTGCTGGTATACTGACGTGAGCCGAAATAGTCTGTGCAACACTGGGAGTATTTCGAGGACAACCCATACTACGACTACATCAAGAACAACTACTCAGTGGTCAACTCAAACGACGACTTCTACATCGTCAACAAGTTCGCCCCACCCGGAGGATACCTAAACACTATCAACCTGACCAAGACTTTCCATGGATCACCTGAAGGAGGATACTGGAGACCGAATATCTTCGATCAACATAATGCGACCAACAACCCGGATGCTTCGGATCCCTACGCACTCGGTTCTATCGTACCGCTCTGGAACGACTATGGCGCCAATGCCAGCGTGTACTCCGAGGCGTACTACGCCTGGCGCGAGGGCATTCCCGCGCTGGCGGACAAGCAATGGGGCGGCAACGTCAGCGATACGGAGTTCCCGTCGCTTTTCAGTGTCCTACAGCCGAAGGTCCCAGGACAGAACCTAGAGCGCACAATACCCTCCTTGACGGATGTCATCCTCAACTACACGCTGAGCGGGTCGAACTACTCGTTCTCAGGCTCCATCGCTGACACTTCCGGAAACTCCTACACAGCGCAGAGCGACTGCGCATCTACCAACAATGGTACCGGAAAGCCAGCACTTTCCCTCTCGTCTGGCTGTAGTATCACCACTCCCTTGGACTCCAAGGGACGCGAGTACACCTTGACACTGTCCCTACAGGTTGACTCGTTAACCGACTCGACCAACGCGACCATCCTGACCGGGCGTGACTCTTCCCTCATGCTGACCCCTAACATCACTTTGTTCGCCGGTGGGAACTACTTCCGCCTGAATGAAACCGTGCCGCAGGGCGAGTGGTTCGACCTGTCGATCATCGGCCGAGGCAACCGCACGTATGTGGCACTTGATGACGGAGAGGAGATGGAGTTCCTCACGGCGATGGGTATCAACGGTATCTATCACCACTGGGCTGAGATAGCTATTGAGGCTCCACTGAAGACCATCGGAGGACCGAGTAGTGGATGGAGTGGCTTGTTTGGAGGTTTGGTTTTGACTTCGGTGGCCTGAGATCGAGGTCCCTATAACCAACTTCGGTAGCTGTGAAAATGAACTCAGGGTATCTTCTGCGATGATGAATCCCATTGTGCTACGTTCAAGTGTTCAATTAAACCTGCAGCTCATCTGGGAATACAGATGCTGTTAGATGACTAGTCGCTAGAATGGTCAAGCGCCGCGACTCTAGTTCGCGCTGCCTTCATCGTACTTGAAGGAGAGGCACATATCCGGCGAACTCGTGACTAGGTCTCTCGGATGAGTGTGACCATATTCTGCCACTCACGGGGGGCAATGAATCTATGGTTGTTCTTTCTCGCCCTTGTAGTCGAAAATGTCGGGAACTAATGAAAATATTGTATATTTGCTGGTAGTAGTTGATTTCACCAACATCCTACCACTTCAAGAGAAACCGGAGTTTCGGTGCACGTTGAAGAGCTTCCATATCGCGATAGTCCAATCCGCATCAATACACGATCGCCCATCTATAAACGCCAATCCAATGCTACCCACCCAGAATCCATGTCGCCCTTGATCGATGTACAGTGTTGAACATTTAGAAGGCCATTGTGCAATCTAGACATTTTCTGTCTTCAACTGCTTGTCCATGACCACAGCTTCTCCCAGCTTTCCGCGCAACTGGGCTGCGGCTTTCTCGCCTGCGCGCTTCTTGAGCACGTTTTCGATGAAGGCCTCGCCAGCCTTGTAGCTGCTGCGAACCAATGGTCCACTTGCGACATACAAGAAGCCCATATCGAGTGCTCGCTGGCGCCACATCTCGAATTCGTCCGGTGTGACATACTTCTCCACCTTCAAGTGACGCTTGGTCGGGCGCATGTACTGACCAAACGTGACGACATCGACATTGGCCTTGCGTAATTCCTTCAGCGCGTCCTCAAGTTCGTGTTCCTGCTCTCCCAATCCAAGCATCAAACTCGTCTTAGTGATAACGTCCTCAGCGCCCTTGACTTCTTTCACGTGAGCGAGCACGCTCAAGCTCTGCCTGAACGTCGCTCTTCGGTCGCGCACATACGGCGTGAGTGCTTCCACTGTCTCGACGTTGTGCGCAAAGACATCCAAACCACTTTGAGCCACGATCTCGACCATGTCCAGTTTGCCCATGAAATCTCCTGTCAGTGCCTCTACCAGCAAGCTAGGCTTCTTTTGTTTAATCTTTCGGATCGTTTCTGCGAAATGTCTCGCGCCGCCATCGGCCAGATCGTCGCGATCGACAGTCGTCAGCACAACATATCCCAGGCCCCATCTCGCCAGCGCCTCGGCCGTGTTCTCGGGCTCATGGGGATCGAGCGGTGCCGGGGTCCTGTTTGTCTTGACACTGCAGAATCTGCATCCACGTGTGCACGTATCACCCATCAGCATAATGGTCGCTGTGGCTGCGTTTTTGTTATCGCCACCCCAGCAATCTGAGATGTTCGGGCATCGTGCCTCTTCGCAAACAGTGTGCAGACCTAGGCCACGTAGGTCGGACTTTATCTTCTTGTAGTTGTCGTTGCCAGCTGGAATGGGCGTCTTCAGCCACTCGGGCAGGCGTGTGATGGTTCGTCGGTTTGAGGCGGGTCCGACTTCGGCGGTTCGCAGGGTGTATGCTTCGGTCGGTGGAAGGGACGAGTCGCGCGTGGAGACAAATTCGTCAAGGGAAGACACCGTCGTGTTCTTGAAGTATGTCGGTCGTCGCGCAGGCGTCGCAGCTTGTGATGATGTTGCTGGTGATGGCGTTTCCGGGACGGTGGCGTAAGACCTGACGGCACTGAATGATGCACCGGCCGCCCGCTGGATAGGAGCGCGCAGGCGCTGGAGGCATGCTGGGGTCGAACCCATATTCAATTGCAGGTATTGCCAACAGTGCCTAACTCCGTCTGAAGTCTAGATGTTGATGAGCGTCCAAAGAGACGGAAGCTCGCGGGACTTCTGTAAAGTTGATTACGAGATGTGCGATCGCCATTGGTCCCATTCAAAAATTTGGAGCTGTCGGGTTGGGGCGGGAATTGCCGGCCCAGCGGTTTGGCACGTCCGGCACCAGTCAGTGGCGAAGCGCATCAACGATATTGAGGGGCGACCGCCAACAACGGTCGGGGACATGTGAGCTCTTATATAAACCTCTGCCACGAGATTGACTGCAGCCTCGAAGGCTTGCGTGGTCCTAATGCTACTAATTAAATACAATATCTTCACCTTCGAGCCTAGATTCTCTGTTCCCCATGCACAAGTGCCTTCTACAAACGCTCGAGGTAGTGAGCAAATTGCTCCCCAATCTGTAACAGGCCAGGTTCTCCCGCATGAAGAACCCCATGAACGTTGGTAGCAATTTCGGCCTTGCGCACGTCGAAATGTTGGTCACAGGGCCAGCCGTAGATTTGAGCGGCTGTGTTATATGTCGTTACGAATGATCTAAGCATGGTATGTCAATTTTCACCTCGACCTTGTGCTTCCCTGCGATATGGTCCCTAGGACAATCACTTGTATCAGCGCAGCGACCATTCCTCTGGTAGCAAATTGTGTAGAACAACTACGTTCCAAAAAGACCCGTAAGCGAAAAGCATATGGGGCTTGAACACGCGTCTAGTATTGTCTTTGTGTTGGATTGGCGAGCTCATCTCTTGTTAGCTCTTCCGGCATGATAATCGCTAGGTATCGCCATGCTCGGCATCAGGACTTATGATCATTCGAGCAAATGATGATTTGGCAGAGAGGACGATGATTCCCTCATTGGCCCTTTTCTGCACGATATCTTTGTGCAAACACCAAGGTACTATAGCAAGCCAAATCTCGCCAAGACTACTTTCAAGTATAATAGAACTTTCGTCTGATCTCTATGCTTCAATTACGCAGTGCAGCATGCGGGAATTGCTTCAGACGGCAACTCGGATACCAACCACAGCATCCTGAGCGAGTTCTATTACGCTTGAATAGTCGCTCCTGTTAGTTAGATCAGAGAACTGATCCATGAGATTAATATTATTTCCGTATGGAGCGTTTCTATGAGGGTAGGTAACCGCAATGGCGGAGTCTAGCTGAAAGCTATAGACAACATGCGTGAATGCGGTAGTATGTAAATGTCTTCTAGGTTAAGTATTACCTGCACCAGGGACGATTAGTTTCATAAAAGGTCACGTCGGGTAGACTGGGTAGAAAATGAACTCTCGCACACACCAAGTTTCGAGATCATGCAAGGACCGCAAGGGGACAATGTTTACTTTCTGGTACATGTAGTTAGTGTGTGTTTAAGGGGGAGTAAATGGCGACTACTACGTAGTAGAAGTGCTGGAAAGGGGTAGCGGGGGTCTACATTGCACAAACTGTATTAGTTCATACCACTAGACACCTATTAGACCCGAAGCGGACATCGGCAAACGCCACTTCATCTCCACAAGTCCGCTATGAGACATAGCAGATAGTTGCGATGATGGAAAGGTGGACTATGTATTAAATAGGCATTTTGGTGCATGACCACTTATTAACGATACACGTCTAGAAAATGCCACTTCTACGCCTTCATCCGTTTGTCTCCCCGCCCTCCGTCGTAACCAAGAGGTCCACGTGTAGCTGCTCAATGTAAGCACTGCTGTATCCCTTTATTCTTTCGTGTATATTGTCATGGGTGCTTCATTTTCTTTTCAGTCGAACCAGCTGGCAGGCGCTGCTCGTATTATTAGTGGTATAGTTCCACCCCTCACTACTTCGTACGCCTTCGACCCAAGCGACACAAATAACTTTGGCATCGTTGCTACCATCTCAAATAGTAAGGCTTTGGCATTGGGCCCCATTACAACCAGGCTAACAGCTGGGAGATGACAACCTGGGTGCTGTACCTGTTATCACATTTCCAGTGGCTACAGGTGTAACAACTGTCTCGTGTACAAATTTCAATAACGGTGTTCTACCGCGGCAGGGCGCCGCAACAAATGTCCTCACTTGTGGCATCCCGAATACCTCCATTGCCCCTGGCACGGCTACGATTGGATTTCAATGGGCCGCCGGAACAAAATACACATTTTCATACGCCTTCTCGGTAGCGCCTACAGCAATGACCGAGACTGTGACCGTACCAGGAACCGTATATACTACTTTACCAGCCTCTACGGTGCCAGAAACCACGGCCACGGTCACCACATTTGGCGCGACAGATACCTTGACGAGTACCGCTACACTTACAGGTGCATCTGCTACTTCATACACGGGATGCACAAGCTCAACGACATCAAGCACAATGGAGATTACAAGCTCGTCAGCATCAAGTGGAACGGAGACTACAGACTCGTCGACGCTAAGTAAATCAGAGAGTATAAGCTCATCGCTGTCCACTGCATTTTCAACTGCAATAGAGAGTACGAGCTCGTCATCTTCAAGTGCGACTGCGGACGCAACGGAGACTACAAGCTCGCAAATGGATACCGGAGGTTCAACCAGCTCATCAATTGCAATGGAAAGCACAACATCTTCCCTCACGACTGGAAGCTCTGCAAGCATATCCGCCTCTACCGATTCGTATTCCACTACTTCAACTACTGCATTCACCACCACTTCCAGCGCCACTTCAACACAAAGTAGTCCCAGCTTGACAATCACGATGGCTACCACTGAAGACCCTAGCTGCAATTCAACTACCCGGGATGATTTCACAAATACTTCAAGCTCGTCCAGCACGACTCCGTGCAGTACAAATGCCGTCAACGGAAACTCGACAAGCACATCAAAAGCGAACGGTGTTTCCTCCATCAGTTACTCCGCAAACCATGCCCTCAGTAGCGCACCAGACTCTGGAACCTTGGATATAACCTGTCAACCAGCACTTCCGTCGCTCTCCATCTCCTGCTCACAACTTTCCTCGGCACTATCTGAGCCAACTGGAAACGCAACTTCGACCATTTCAACAAAGCCTACGAATCCAAGCGCAACTTCTCTGCCGTCAGCCCTTCAGTACGCCGTCCTGTCTGCTTCATCACCCTCTGGCTATCACGAAGATGGTTCCGCTGGTGGCGGAGATGTTCAAAAACTTGATATAATATCTGCATTCACAGCCTCTGTCAATACATCTCCAGAGCCTCAATCACATCTTGACGACATGGCACATACTCTTGTTGTCATCACTATTACCGAGACCGTTTGGACAACCTGTGGATGCGAAGCGACACCACAATTGGAACGTCGTCTCAACCCAACAACAATATTGCCATCAGGCTATTCACCGCCTGACTACACCTATAGCGCTGTGGGTATTCCGACATTCACTGTTACAGCGACTTCCTATATCACGGTCACAACTAGCTCCCCAGATTTCAGTTCAGGTACAACAACAGTGACAACAGACGGGGGAACAACTACTATCACGGCAGATACAACTGCTACAGATGACCAGCGTGCTATAACTACCATTGATGGGTGTCCATCTACGACGTCGGCGTAGAATGTTCCTACCGATGTTTAGAAAAACAGGTTGATGAGAACCCCACAGGTCACCTGTGCGGTTTCTCCCTTAGTTAGTCCTCACGGCTGGGAGCTGAAGCTTCCCTCCTTCTCCTTCACCACCACAATACACTCAGCCCCCTCATGTATTGCGCGTCCATCACAGGTTGTCCCTGTGTATGAAGTTTTATATGCTGTCTAAACTGGAACGTTGCTATTCTCTTACGAGGGATTGTGGGCCAATTAGATCGATTGCTAGAGAAAGCAATAGGACGCTCATCACGCGCGAGGAGACTGGCGGAAGTGGTGCATCAGTATGTGCTACATTCGAAGATCTGCAAGTTTTGGCTTACGATTCTGGCAGCAGCTTCGGTAATACAAGGCAGGCTTCTCTTTTGCTACGACGACTTTGTCTATTGCGTTCCGGTCCTAGTTCATCATCTGCGCCACAATCAGGATCTAGTACTAATGGGAGATTTGTCGACGAACCGTGCCACCCAGCCGCGAAAGTTTGGTCCAGAACTTGATCGTCGTAAGCATTTGTTGGGATGAAGCCCGCGAGGTCGGCGACCTCGATCGGCATCTACCGGTGGCGCCTGTGCGTCAGTCCCGTGCCAAGCCACCCATAACCATGTCAGGAGGCCCGATCAACATGTAAGCATAGGATCATTAGCTCGCGGGCTAGATCGATGGATACAAAGACTCGGGCCCGAATGTTAACTTACATTCTTTTTATGAGACCTTCGTTTTAAAGCTTTAATATCATTGGAAGTATATTCGGACTACTTCCTTTTTCAAATCCTCTGACGGGTCGAGCAAGGGGAGGACCGTTGACGAGCATATGCTGCTACCAAGACTAAAAATACAGTCCACTAACAAGCTACCATCGGTCCATGTTTCAGTATCAAGAAGTCCTTGGAATGAGTTTTGGGTCTGCGGCGTGGCAGAGCCCATTGCGTTATTTGTAAGAAAAGAAATGTCCAGTGACGCAAACGTACATAGAGGATTCATACAAGGGTACTATCTCGATATTTCAGATGATGCAGAGAAGTCGAAGTCGCGTGAAAGCTGAGGGTGACGGGCAGATGAAATGTGTATAAGTAGAGCGCAAATCCCCTCTCAAGTTGCCTCCTTTCCGATTATTCCCAACCCACGCATTCCATCTCCTCACTAGACTAAGTCGTCCAGACCCGAACCGCAACATAATACATCTTATTCCAAACCGTCGCAATCCTCATTCCCACAATGAAGTTTACTCTTCTTTCAACTCTGGCGATCGCCCTCTTCTTCGCTCAGGCACAGGCTTGTGCTAAAGGTGGGGATGTCTGCCAAGTTCAGGGCAACACAGCCTGCGGATGTAACACTGGCCACCTTGTGAGTTGATTCATCATATTTCTGTTCGTCTTTTTCTTCTCTGACTTTTTGCTAGTTCAAATGCGAAAAGAAGTCTAATGGAGGATTGAAATGGACAAACCTTGGAAACTGTCCCAATAACCCGGGTGGTCTCCAGTGTGTGGATGGAGCGTGTGTTAAATGATGACAATGGGTCAGCATTGGTGATACAGAATCTACACCGAATCTATGGGTGGAACTGTGCCTTAGAAGGAGGACGAGAGTGTGATATTTCCTAGTGTTCTCTACATCGTGGCCACGATACCATTCTTTAAGTCGGTTCTTCCATACCTGAGAGTGTTCGTAGTAAAATTGATTCTCATACTTTCGGCAACAAGCTGTGTAATGAACCATCAGGCGAATTAATTTCAAGCTTGAACTCGAAGTGCTTTCGGTTAGATAAGGTCGCCTGCTAGTCACTATTAGTTTAAGGTCTCACGTGGTGACGTAAGACGACTGACTATCTGAACGTCGGGTATAAATGAAAGATACACGTAGTAGGTATACATATATCAGAATCAGGATAAATAAGGCATTCGTATGTCTTATGCGATCCAGCCGCGGTCTGGACAGTGAACAGCCTGGTCTGGAGTAAACTTTACTGGTTTGCTTTCTCATCTACGTTAACCAATATGTAATAGTTCACACAGGTCGCATATCGGATGGTGTCCAGTCTGACCTCTAGGAAGTCCCCACGGTGTTTGATCACTCCACGAGCTTCTCATTTTGTACATATCACACACCACATTACCCAGACTGATGATGCTCGAAAGGATTACTAGTTTCAATCAATGATTCGTTCGTGATCATACTGCCACAAAGCTGTTGTGTCCGGATTTATCGCCACAATCTTCTTGGCGTCGCCAAGCCGCCGGTGGGATACAACACCACCAGTTCGAGAGGTGAAATGTAAATCCGTGATTGTTGGCTTCTCCAGCTCGAGAATCCGAGCAAAACGCAAGCTGTTCAGAAAATACATGGAATGCCTTTCAGTTGTGGTAGCAATCCTCATTTTCTGACGGATTCTCCCGGGCTATTTGTCCTGTCGCAGCATCCACTCAAACCCATGCGTTGCCTTGTTCGGATTTCATCTTGTGAATAGAACTAGAAAATCCACGTATCCAGGAAGCCATTGCCTTGGCATGGGGGTACGATACCTGACATCTACCTAGTGTGGGTGCCTGCCTAGCCTTCCAGTCTCGACCTTAATGTCAAGCTCTTCTTGTTGGACTTTGCTAAAAACCCCACCCGTGATCCGCTCAAGGTTACGTATTCGGAGGAATTTGAGGTATTTGAGGTCGTTTTCCAACGCACGACAGAGCCGCCCGGTATCTATACTGATATCCCCGTCCCCGATATCCTCTAGGTCGTTAGCCTCGAAGATCGATAACCTCTCTCCTCCCAACAGAGGCTCGCTAGGCTGCAATGCAACGAGCTTGCGTAGACCACATAGTTTAGTCGATACCAAAGCTACGATTGTTTTCTTTGAATTAAGGTTCTCGAATCTTCGTACATCCACGGCAATGGCTCGCGTCTGTGCCAGAATACCAGTGCAAAGACAGTGAAACCGAAAGGCAAGCCATGTATCCTTGTCCATGTCAACAGCCAGGATATCAATCTCAGGCTGGTATTTGCGCCGGTAATTTACCCTTGCGCCACTGGGAAGTATGTCGTATTCCAGAGTCGTAGCTCGCATGACACAGTCTCGAGCTTCTTGGCAAACCTGCATAATCCTAGGTATGCCTATGGAAATTGGCTTGAGCGGATCCTGAATCAACAAATTGAGCAACAACCAAGACGGATCCACCTTGAAGGTGCAGACGCCTGCCTGATTCAAGTCCTCGTTCCTGGACACTCGTTAGTACCCTTGGCTCAGCTAGCACCAATGCAAACGGTTGAGCTCTATGGTATTCTGCATATGAAGATGGCTTCCTTGCGACGTCGTTTTTCGCTTAGATTCACTTACCAAATCATGAGGCGAATCTCTGGGGGGAGGTGGGGAAATCGGGTGAACGATGTCAAGGTAGACATGATACCGAAGAGGCGAATGAGGTGCGATGGAGAGATGCAACAGTTGGCGCGAGTTGCTGAGTTGTGTGGGTCGTGAAGAGAACCATCAGAGATCGCGAATTTGGTGGGTGGGATCGATTTTGTCCTCGATGAGCTTGATGGCTGGAAGTCTCACTAGATTGATTCTTCTCGGGTGAATGCTAGCAAGGTCGTTAAAATCTTTATCGTAGCACGCGAACAACCTGTTGAGTCTGAGGTTCTTGCCGTAGGGATATCAGACGAGGTGGGGTGGTTCTGCCTTGGAGGAGGAGTAAGACCTGTTGCTCCGATCAACTTCGGTAAGCTCACGGAGGTCAGTAGCCGCGGAAGGGCAACGAGAAGAATTGACAGAGGAAGGCCACGAAATGAATTAATTGAGAATCGCAGCCATGCCAAACGATGTATTCTAACCAAGATGCCAGCTACCACCATTTTGTGGGATCCTCTACTAGTGTTTTGAGTGCATGAACCATCTCTTCATGCCATCTGGGTCTTCCATCGCAAATTGCTTTCCCTCAATCTAGTCCGAAGTGAAATGGCTCCCCGAGCTTCTGTATCAAGAGTTGCACTTCCCTGTAATCAGCTCCTCTTCTCGTCTTGCGCCCTTGGTCTCAATGAGGCTACAACCTCTCGCCCGGAGCGGTACCACTCGAGAAACCTCGACTGTTTGTCTAGGATTGTTGTGCGTAGCCCAAGTTGGACGAGGTAAGGATCGCCGTTCAATGCAATGCTTCATCCATATGACCTTGTGCAACTTGGGCATATGCTCTAGAATAACGCCCACGAGGTTTTCCCACAGTCTGGGTCGTGCAGCGTCTTCCGGAATGATAGCGACAGAAAGGATGAGTGTACAGACCTTTCGAAAAGTAGTTCGATAGTCGCGGCAATCAACACATAACTCTTGATCACATAACTCTAAGTGAGGTTTGTCGGATGACGCCTTGGAAGCCTCTACTAGGGTTCACAAGGGCAGCGTTAGGGGCCTTATCGAATCGGATGGGGTCAGATGGCATCAGCCTCTATCACAGCCTTACGCGACTCCCGGCACACGTGCAATAGAGCAGGCATCTGACGAATATTCTATTGTCATTGAGCTGGCGAAACTCATCCACAAACTGATCATGAAAAGCAATAAACCGTATCTGAAAAAAGTACAATCCTCTTGTTCTCTCTGCCACCACCTGATAATTGCCTGGCGACATATCAATCAGAAGGCAATCCAAGGACTGATGATGGTCCCTGTCAAATATTTTCTTCCAGAGCTTCTCAACTCATCGGGTTTCGCCCAATGACTGATGGCCACACTCAAATCTCCTGTCCGGGGGATCTTCCACTCATCGGTTGTTGCCTCGATGGGCTCAAAGCAAACCAGCGTATAGTTGCTGAACCAGCTTATTATGTCCTCGACCTCAAGCAAATACTGTTTGCGAACTGACATTTCTCTTGGCCGTCCTACTCGTTGCCACATGACCATGGACAAATTTCCTGGGTGCCACGGAGATGCGGTATATGAACTTGGTACCAAAGAGCCCGACGTTATAGCATACACATGCCGCAAGTTGTCAAGGTCTTTGAACACCCCGTTGAGGAGTGATGAGTAATGATCTCCGCTGAATCGAATGTAAGGTCACCACAAGAATGCGAATAGCTTTCGTTCCATCCCAACAATTTCAGCACTGCTCGTCGAGACTCAGGGCAAGTTTGCAACATCGACTGCTGGGAGTTGACCGTGACGTAGAGGCGCAATTCGAAGTCGAGAGTGAAAGGAAAATTGCATGCTTCCGGCTCGACCTGTAAAGCTGCTTCCCTGTCATGCTTCTTAGATATTCATCAAGCAGATGACCGTATCAAGCACTTACCATATCATGCGTTGGATTTCGAGTGGAAGATCGGGAAACTTGATGAAGCTCGGGGCTTCCTCCATGTCGGCGATGGTGATGGCACCGTCGTCGGCGCAAGGACAAAACTGGTCACAATTTGTTGGTGGCCTATAATTTTGTGTTTTGCTGGAGCTTTGCGGGTGGATCGCAGCTGTGTCAAAACTTCACAAAAAGGTAGGGGATGCTTTGGCATTCAAATTTTCAAGCTTTGTTGTTTCCCGTTATTTCGCGTTGCTCGGCGAGTTGAAGGTTGCAGGCCAAGCCACAAGAAATACCATTGACGCGCCTTACGCGCTAGCTCTTGCTTCGGGTCAAACCGCTGTTGCACAATACTGCTACAGTAATTATGCTGTATGCTTTTGACCAGTTAACAACCGTGGACTCTATGGCTGACAACATTAACGCTCGTTTCGTACTTCCCCCACCATTGTCTCCAGGCTCACTGGGATGAGCTGGAGCCATTGAATTAAGTGCTTGTTTCCAGAACAAGAATTTGTTCTAAATTATTTTTTATCAGTCAATTCATGGTATATGTTTATTTTTCGTAAATAGAATAAGGTCCACTGCACAAGAAAGAACCGCACCGCCAAGTGGTTGATCAAGTGTATCAAATTCCTCGCAAACGCCTTGACTACATCATTACCAGGACTTAATTGCTGCACTTCCCCTCCAGGCTCTCTCAGCTCGGACTGTATAAGATATCCAGTGCTGATGGGCAGCTTCAATTCCAAGCATGCATAAACCAAGTTTCTCGCCTCTCCATCCTCCTACTGATAACTTATGATGATCTCGGAGCTTTCTTTGAGCTTGTCTGGCGTTGTCAGACTCGATCTGTTTCTTTATTAGTCTGAGAGTTTTTTTGTCTCAGGCTATAACATTAATGGAACCAATTAGACTATTTCGTTTTATTCCTTTGACAAAATTTCCGGGGTTTCGACGGCTAGGCGCCAAACACCATTGTCAAGGGTCGACGGACAATGTCTTTCAGGCTCCGGTTTTCCTTTCCATTCGAGACAATGGACTTGGCATTCTTTGAGGCAGAAGTCAGGCCGAGACATGGATAAAAGCCCAGGCTGACTGCCCTGCTCATCTCAACTCTCGAAGGAATACAAATCAAGCAATCAACCGACCGAACAAGAAAGCAGATACCCTGGTGGTATTTATCAACATCCTCAAAGTAAACAATCGCTACAATCGACCCACTAGAACAACATGGTCCAAGCAAATACTCAAACCCTCGCCGCGGCTGCTCTGGCGCTTTTCAGCACTGCCGCCAATGGCCATATGATTATGGCAAGCCCAAAGCCCTACGGTAACCCAGACAGCTCGCCCCTCACATCTACCAACTACCCCTGCAAATACAATGGCTCGCCCTCCTTTTACAGTGGTGTAGATGCTACCAAGATGGCCATCGGACAAACCCAGAAGCTGTCCTTCACCGGCTCGGCTGTACATGGTGGTGGTTCTTGTCAACTCGCAGTCACCAGCGATGCCGCCCCCACAGCATCCACCGCATGGCAGGTGATTTTGTCCATAGAGGGCGGCTGTCCTAGCAAGTCTGGCGGTGCGGCCGATGAGTATGAATTCACCATCCCTACTGGGATCCAGCCTGGCAAGTATGTCTTCGCATGGACTTGGGTGCCTCACATGTCTGGGGCGCCCGAGTTCTACATGAATTGCGCGCCGATCGAAGTGACTGGTGGCGCGGCAAAGCGATCCGACAACGACACGGTGCAAATTTCCGAGCTCGTAACCCGTGATGCGTTTCCTAACCTGAACGTTATCAACCTCGCAGGCGTCAATGATTGTTCAACAGCCAAAGATCAAGCCAACGACCTCGTCTGGCCCGACCCAGGTTCCAACTTGCAGAAGCTTGCAGCCTCTCCGAAATATCAGGAGATGGCACAGGGTACCAAGCCGTGTGCTCCCGGTGGTGGCGGTACACCCTCGTCCGGCTCTTCGGGCTCCGGTGGTTCAAGTGCAGGAGGCTCTGGCAGCGGTAGTAGTGCGGGCGCCGGGTCATCGGCTGCTGCCTCTCCAAGTTCCCCAGCTGGCAGTGGATTCCAGACGTCAACGAAACCTGCTTCCACTAGTGCAGCTGCAAGCCCAACCACATCGGCTGCTCCGGCAAAGACGACAACTGGTACCGGCTCCGCAACGACAGGGTCGGGCTCATCAGGATCGGCAGGAGGGAAGTCCGGTCAGTGCGCTTCCGAGGGGACATTTTTCTGCGTCTCGGGCAGTCAGTACCAGCAATGTGCTTCAGGCGCCTGGACGGCTTTGAAGCCTATGCCCGCTGGCACTAAATGCAAGGAAGGTGAAAGCACCTCGCTCTGGGCTCGTGACGAGGTCCGAGCCCTCCGAGTTCGCCGCAAGTAGATTGGAAAGAATCATAGACAATAACATGTCTATAGTAGTAAATAGGAGTAATATCTAACAGTCCCAAGTCTACATATGCAATTATCGTATCTATTATCTGAATATCCGTTTTCTATCACTGTTGATCCGATAAATATAGGTGCGGTCAAGTAAATCTCCATCGAACTAGGCCACTGGCCCCCATCGTTTTCTACGCAGCGTCGAAAATGGTTGGATGTCACTCAAATTCGGGTCCAATGATTTCGTCGTTAAAAGTCCTGGCGCCGGAGTGCTTTAAGAAAGTCCCTAGTTTAACGGTCGTATGGAACAATGTGTTGCTTGTTGTTCTCCCTCATGTAGCATATGATGACCAAGTCGTAAAATCCGCTTCCAAGACCATTCAGGATTTTTTCGATGCTCAGCTGCAAGCTCAGGCATATATTTAATGAGTCGAGTGTTCTGGACTTCCTCGGCAGTCGAATTATGGAAGTTGGAAGTGGATGATGGAGTTGTCCAACGCCAATGGCCGGAAAACTCGGCCGTGTAAGGTATTATCTGGATACGATTCGAACCGCAAATCTCTAACACAATTTTGCATATGTTAACATGGGAATGAGTCGCCAAGATTCCATCGTGTTGCAGCGTCCCAGCCTACCCAGCGCCAACTCGAGAATATGCTGCGACGCTATGGAGACCGTCCAATTAAGCTTCCTAGACTATGGTGTCTCCAATATGATGCTGCAACCATGAATGAATGTGTATCATTGGACTGGAGATTATCAGTCATCTCATAGAACGGTGGGCCCTGCACGACGTTGACTCGGTGCCAGAGATGTTAGCTGGATTCGTCGGCGCATTGCCGTTGATTGATCTACGCTAGAGCAATCATATACAGCCCTCAGGGATGATAAACGTTAGTTTGTGCGCTACTCTAAAGTAAGCTAATATGTAGATTCCATATAAATTAATAAGGAATCTACATACTACCCTAACTTAGGTTCCTACGTCATTTGCCACCCGATATGTATATTCCTATCCAATTTATATGGTGCTTCATATATTAGTTAGCTTTGGTGTAGCGTGCAGACTAACGTTTATCATCCTTGAGCGCTGTACTTAAGCACTTCGGTGTTCTTCGCGGCTTCGGGATGGTCAAACTAAAGGCAGCTTGCAGAAGCCAGAACGCGGCTACTCGGAGGCGTGGTGGTCGTCCCGACCCGTTCGTTCCCCACCACCCAACCGCGCTTCCTCCGACTGCCAATGCTTGACCTTTCTAGCTCCTATTGTAGCCCCTCCAACTATCGATCCCCGACAATCACACTTGCTCACCCTGAGTACATTTCCCCTATTACTATACTCTCATCGCGAATGCAGCTCTCCAGGTGTGCCATAGACTTGTACCAAACTTCATGTCGCATCCATCTTTCGGATTGCATAGCCCTAGAGTTTATGGCAGTGACAGGACTAGATCAATTGGAAGCATCGTTTAATGCTATGTAAAACTTAGATAGTGCCTTACGAAAGGTTAGTAAATTGTTTAAAACACATTCCTTGTCGTATGAAACTATCAAACGGTGGTGAGGTGCTTCTATGATCAGAGCAAAATAAATATAGATAGACAGGCGTGAATCGGAGGGGTGCTAGTTACGTCATGGAATCGCCTGGCTGAACGACAAAGTCGTCAAGGCATCGCGGAATAGAGCAAACGGGGCCCAGTATGGTAATTTGGATCTCATACCATGATGCGTAAGACAAAGTCGTTTAGCTAAGGGGTATTCAAGTAGTGGCTCCCATCAGCTTACGATAGGTCGAATCCGCCAAAATGAGGATGAGAAGCCATAGCCATTATATCTTACGTAGATAAATCCATCGAGCATATCCATAAAACTGTGCCTGTGATCGTTCGAGTCTCTCATTCGACTGTCTTCCCAACAGTCGCACATCTATCTCGTAGCACTCACGGCATATGCGACTGGCTAAACGACCTTTTCGAGCCGACCGCAATAACGAGGGGCCAGTTGCGCCCGGAAACCATCACGTGAGTGACGATCCATGTATGTAGAGCCGATCACCGACCAGTAGCAAATCGTGTCACCTGGGCTTACGCGTGGCCGTCCTAGCAGGATCCTCATGTCGGGGCTTGAGCCATGAAGGGGCGTTTTTAACACACTAGTTGCTTACCGCAACTTGCTCATCGGTCAAAGATGCAGAATATTCTCTATGGCAGCCCAAAGGAAACCAAGAGGAAGTCGCGGAATGGACCACAAAGGTTTGGCCTTGAAACCTGCATGCCTCTTGGTGCAGTCTAACGTCTCAACCCGCAGGCTGGACTTGGTTAGATCTTCGTTGATTTGGTTCGCCCCTTTGTGTTTTGAACGTCAGAGCCGGACTGTACTTGCCCAGATAACTGGTCGGAATGCTGGCCGTTTCTACCCCAAATCTCTGAGTATATGAATCAAGCAAAAGGAGCTAGGGGTTGAATTTTAAGATATCAGGTAGGTGAGGACTAGATATATTGCCCAATTTATGAAATGCAGTCAAAACGATGCATCCTTGCGCTTAGCTCCTGGTAGTGACAAGTCGGTCGAAGAAGAGCGTTCTCGCCTGATTATCTCTTGGTCTCACAACAAATTGGATTTTGCGCATTACAGTATGACGTCTCTATAAGCATGTAATGCGAGGAATACCCTGGTTCCTTGCGTCTCTTTGCCCTTAGGTGCCTCCTCCCTCACTGTTGAGTGTAGGACAACTGTTTTTCTAAGGGGCGCCAATTGAGGGGCGTACCTGCAAGTTAAATTAAACCCTCTTTGCCCAGCTTTGTTTAGCTCGCAGAGAATCCGGTAACCAATGGTCCAATAATACGGGTTTTGGTAGTTTTACTGCTTTTGATGTGTGGCTGATCGGGTTGGGTTTGGTCAGCGCAGACCACCGTAGACTGTAAATACCTTTGCAGCTATAGCAGTTCAAGGACATCGTGAAGTTCCTCGTCGCTAAACTCCTCTTTGAGAAACATTTCCTGGTGATAGCTGCAGAGCAATCTAAGGAATCAATAACTTTTCAGCACTGAAATCAGAAGTCCTCTGCACACGAGCCTCTCGATACCGTCGGATCAAACCATGAATCCTCCCAATCCTACCTTATCGATGTATGGAGACCAACCGGATTGTTATATGGGATTCGCGTGTGACTATGCTGCTGGATATGTAAGATATCCGATGGTTTCTTCGTCTTTTGTTTCTCGCTTTCTGTGTTTCGTAAAGACGCGCGTCTTGAGGCTGACCAAGGTGATGTAATAGAACCAGAGCGCCCCAACATCATATAATCCAAATCCAATGAACCAGCAAGGCACCATAGAGCATCGAAATGACTCCTGCGAATCCACGGGACGCGACGAAGATATTGTGTACCAAGGAGAGCCACACTCGTGGGACCTAACGGACCAAATGATGGCTGAGCCGGAGGAGGAGGAGCTGGAAGAGCTGGAGGAAACGCCACTCGAATATTCGTTTAACTTTGAACTTTACTACGCGCCAGGCAACGACCAGACTTCTGGGCTAAATAAACGCAAGAGTACACAAGGCACGTCTGATACAAGCTCTGGGAATTCCAACAGTGAAAGCAGAAGATATCGATGTACGTGCAACAAAAGCTTCGCTCGAAGGACGGATTTGGGACGCCATCAGAAGGGCCTGAAGAGTTGTATCCCGAATTCACAGAATCGGTATGAATGTGCTCACTGTAAGAAGCAGTTCTGCCGCAAGGACCATATGCGTCGACATGAACGGAATAGTTGCAAGAATCGGAAGCGACTTTCGCAGTAACTCGGCGGATGGGTGCTGTGCGTGGAGGCTCGGGATGGATTCCTTGACGAATGTAACGAGAGGCGACTTTTCCCCGGTTTGTTTGATGGCATCAATACGATAGGGAAAAAACAGAAACAAAAAAACAATTGCGGTCCCAGGTTCTCCTTATTTCCCGGCATTCTACCCTCTTTTGAATCCCAGGCTCCTGTTACGCCTGCGGCATATATATTCGGTGAGGCTGAATACATGGATCACCCTCTTTCAGCGAAGCGATGTTTATCTCGTGGGGGATTCATCCTTTCAGCCTGTAAGATCGCTTAGAGGTATAGCCTCAAGGCATTCTCTGGTCACCTGAAAGACCTTCACGATCGGTGGTGGGGGCGCCACCTCCAACAGGCTCTTCAGCCTCGGTCAGGCTCCCCCAAAGAGGTTCGATGAGCAGGCTCTCGATCGGCACAGATGGTCTGGTGGTGGTCAGCTGCAACACACCATCCAACACAGCCCTTCCCTCAGTTTCCGTTTCATTCGAGGTTCGAGGTTTTGGTTTCTAATTTGTAATTAATCGCGCAACATTTTAGTTGTCGTTATCGCCCTCTCTTGAATATGGTTTATTCTTACTCTCATCAAATTCCCTTGCTGTTTCTCGACCGATCAATCCTATTAGACTCCCAATCGATGTTGCGAAATGCCATACCGATATGTAAACCGTACAAGTCTGGACGGTGGAAGTCGTCCATTCTTTCTGGGTGAGAACGTATGTCGCGCCTGCCACACACAACGCGGTCCATCGAAGATAGCCAATCGAGGCTTTATGATCTGGAGGGCACTTCTCCTGTGTAAAGGGGTCGTTGGATCAATCAAGCTACAGGCCTTTTCGTTTTGATTAGGAATAAGCCAGATTTCAGCGATTCCCAGTTCGAACGATCTCCTACTGTCGATGCGTACCGAGAGGACATAGACGCGGGTCAATCCACCAAGTTTCCACATGTAGCACCAGCTCTCCCGTCCAACATATACTCTCGAATGTTTGCTTGCGTCCAGTCTTTCGCTTGTGGTTCAACCATGAGATAGCCAAGGTGCCATCATGGGTTGTGAATCGTATGCGTAACCGCTGAATGGTCAGCTAGCTTTTCCTATGACTCAAACTCGCAAACCCACCGCCAGGGCGACCGGTTGAAGATCCTTTCTACCCCTTCCACCCTCGGTTACAAAGTTTCTATACTTTGTTACTGTCGTGTTGGCACTTGTATCGGGAACCTGGTATATTCGATTGGCAACAACGGACTCCGGTTTCGCCATGGCTGCGTAAATACGGCCGTTGAGCTAAACCAAACAATATCTGAGAAATTAAAGTCCAGTAAAACCCATCAGTTACGTCCGTCGAACAGGTTGAAAGACGAATTTCCGTGTTGGCCAGCCTCGGTTTGTACTTGGCATCGCTGGGCTAGTGACAGTACCACTTTCCGTCGCATTTCTGGGGTTCTAGTTGAACCCCAATCTACGGGTTCCGTCTTGTTTGGCCGGAGCGATAAAGCACAACGAGCCTGGCTGAGTAGTATGGCGGACAATGGAATGCATGAGGAACCAAGGCTGCACGCCTCCTTTATGAGCGTCACGGAGTCGTTGCTTGCTTTATTGTGATAGATTTTGAGCTGAATCACCCTTCAAACGCCACGTATGGGCATTACTTCCATTGGTTTGGGCGAAGTCCACCTGGATCTGCATGCATATGCAAGCTGTGGACTAAGCTTTGTAAGTTGATTTCGACTGTAAGGCTGAGGGGTGCAGGGAGTGTTGAACGATTTACCTTGGCACAGTGAGTCTTACTTCTAGCTGATCCGGACAGATCAATATCGATTCGTCTCTGAGACTGGCCATCGGTCCCGATATTAAAGGTCACTGAATGGACTTTGATCCTGATTCCTTCGCATTATGAAACGAGGAAAGACTAAAAGGGTTCAGCCACATCGTAGTATATCAAATTAGTTTAACAGCTATGTAATAGGAGGCCCGTCTTAGCGAAGCAATTAAAAAGGTCTTGCAGGATCGGTGCCACAAATGTCAATGAGAGTCATTTATTTCATCGAGTATAAACCGCGTTCCTCTTTATACTCCCCCGTTTCCAAAAGTTGCACCTATACACTAGACCGCCATTGCCCGGCGTTCCCAAGTGAAATTCAGTGGGTTAGAAGCTCATCATATTCCTAAGCAAGTTCACGGGAAAGGGGAGCTAATTAGCGAAAGTGCGTTTAGCTTCGTCGGGTCGTCATCTATGCCTCACTACGCCCTTGGACTCTAGAGGAAAACCACCGGGGGTACTTGGGGAGGTATTGCATGTTTCGCCACACCCAAGGGTTGACATCAGGATAGATTCGATGTCGAAACGACAATTGATAACCGACTAAAAAGTAAAGTTGGATCAAATTTAATTGGGTGATGCGTCGACGGGCATGTAGTTCGCCAAATGATCACGCCAGAATTACCAAATCTTCTGTGCATAAGCAGTTATTGCCTAATTTGATTGGTTTATTCTTGTGAGCAAAAGTATCCGTAGAAGTAATGCCGCTGGATAGAAAGTACCATATCTTTAACGGCATTTCGAGTAAGCCGAGGGTAGATAATCACTTACTTTAGGTTTTTGAGCAGATATGAAATTGTTTATTTCCCCTACCGGATTATATTGTTTTTATTTCTTAATCGTTACTAGTATCTGGATGATGTCTTCAATGCAGATTAACCAAACTGCACAGCAATAATTCAACTCCAGTGAGATACTGCACAAGCTAGCAGGGGTCACAAGTGTTATCAGTCTTTTCAGCACCGCTTACGCTACCATTTCACGTGACTTAGAGCCGGGCGTTGGAGTTTTAAATCTTCCGTGCTGCGAGACCGGCTGAAAGTGCCCCTTTGCACTGCAATTTTAGCCAACGCGAAGGGTATCAAATCCCTCCTTAAGCTGGAGCCTATTGGTTAGTTCGTCCCCACTTCACTCTTTGAGGTAGGGAAAGGTCACATAGCGCCCGGATAAAATTAGCATAAATATTAATTTCTAGTTTTGAGGTATCAGTACTTACAACTAGTTATAAATCTGCTTAAAGAAACAACATGGCCTGCGATCGTTATTTTTCAGCCATCAGGCAGAAGAATAAGGAACAACTGTCCATTGTGGCCGACTGTCGCGTGCCGTGCTGAAATGCATCGGAATCCTTACGAAGGGTTTATAATATCCCGATCTCCCGCTTGTCACGATTTCAAACAATTTGGTACTAGCATTCACATTGAGTATGTCGGATTTTAAATCTAATTTGCTTTAGATTAATCTTAAAGGTAGTAATCTCGCAATTTGGACTGTCGCAGTACTGTGTCAAAATCTTTGTTTATACGAGCAATCGTCCGTTGCCAAGGCTAGGAGCAGAATTATGTTTAGATTATGGGTAATCTGGTTTGATTACCAACTTCAGGTCCCAGCTCGGCGCTATGCTCGCTATTTTCCACTAATAGACTTGTATGACGGCGCTCCTTGGGCCTAGATGCGACTGTGCCTTACCCATAGGTGGATGCTGAATAGCTTTAGACTATGTCGCACTCGGCCGCTTGGACAGTCACAACTGTGGCTCATCGCATGCATATGTCTCACAGTCGGGAGCTAATGCACTTGACTCACTCATTATGGTATTATTCTCAGGTAAGACATCATCAGAAAACTGTGCTTGCCCTTCGTGACTTATATCGTGAAAGTTTGTCTACAAGCCTAGGGATGAGCTCTACTAGGCAAATATTGAAGATATACACAATCCGAGCTTACTCACTGACATTGTCGTATCAACCTTACGCGTGTCAATCTAATTGCAGAACGAAAATGGATAATCTTCTCGTTGAGCTAAAGACCCGACTGCTTTCAACACCTTTTGCGCTTTTCTCACCTTGTTATAGCTTATTGAATATACGAAGTTGGCCAGATATTTAAAAATAGTCAGGGCAACAAACGATCTAAGGCGTACAGCTCCGTGCCTCAGACGCGCGAGACCCATTACGCCTAACCCAGCAACGTCACCGTTCAAGATACGATCAGGGGTATTAGATACGAATCCTTCCAGATGGCAGTCTACTTAGAACTATATGCAGTGTTCCTGCTGACAAACCGCAGACGGGAGCCGTGTAGGGGTTTTGACTATTCTATTGGCCCCAAATCAACCAACCTAGCCGCATGGAGGGGCTATAACGTTACAGCGTTCTCTATAGCTATACAAACCAACGCACATACTAGGCACAAGTGAGGCTGGTAAGATGGGGCTTTTCCATTTGATTGATAAGATTCAAGCATCAGGTTTGAAGCTCCTATTTCCCGAAACATACCATCAAATGTAATCCATGCTGAGTCCTCACTTCGGTGATCGATTGGAATTAACAGAAGGAGTGATTGCCACAATACAGTAACAATGAACCCTCCACGGTACGAGGATATTGGTGTAACAATATTTCAACAGTCAACTTTTCCTACAGCGGCAAAGAACAACCGGGATCCAAAACCGCAGGAAATGGTTGAAGAGGAACCAGCGGTTCGGGATCAGGACTGCGCCACGCAGCCTTGTGGATACCTCGCAGATAGTCAACATCTATTTACTTTTTCCATTTGGAAATTCATTTGTAACGTCCGCCGCCAAGGGAAAATTCCGAGACAGGGCTTGCACAGGTCGACAATATCTACCTAGTCAGCTTGTGTGTGGCTGGTATATTTGGTAAGTAATGACGTCTAAACGCTGAATTCATGGGTCTGCATCGGCCAGCATCCGGCTTACATATAACTTCGGTATGAAGCAGTATTATGTTTTTATGAATGCAGCGGTTGCAAACTTGATCTGACTACCACTGCTGAGAGCATAGCAATTGATAGCCTTGTACTCAATGAGCTTAGAGGAAAGTATATAATATTTTTATGCAGACATATTGAGTCAAAGTGGGTATACTTTGGTTTGAATGCATCGTTCATACAGGTCATTCGCATAACGCTATAATGATTAGTTATTATTGCTGGTGGATATTCTGGAGCAAGAGGTACTGTGACCTTGCTCGATGACTGATTGCATGAAAGGAAAGTGCGACAATAAATATGTAGAGAGAACTCTGATATTTACAAGGAATTCAAAATTAAAGGATAATTCGTTATTAGTTGATTATTCTCAACATAAAACAAATACTTGAAATATAAAGTCGACATGATTTATACCCATACCTTATCTCTTGCAATCAACCTCACCCTAAGCTTTCTGATTTCTGCGAGAACAGCATCCATTTGCCATTTCACCTCAGGACGCTGAGTGCCTGAATCTTGAATGCCAGTGACTTGTACAGCATTTTATTTCCTGTGGACCACCGTCCCTTTTAGGAGGTTTAGGGCTTACTAGAAGGCTCCGGTAGATGTGTGCTGGATAGGGATGAAGCTGTATCGTGCCGTTCTTATCAAACAGGGATCCATGGCCGGAATGGATGATAAGCTACCTAACATAGCGGGTACGATTTCCGACGGATTTGACTACTTCCTCACCACTAACCGTTTCCGCCATCCCACCGTCATAACGGACCAATGGCGATGCACCTATTCAGTGGACTACCCTTAGACCATAAATCCTTCGCGCGCCTCCTTCGCGTCCACGGTTGCAAGGTAATTAGAAGCCTCCCAACCAGGTGCTAATGGGGTCCAAGCGGAAGATTCGACACTTCTCTTAGGCTACGGAATTCTGTAAACGCATAACTCAGCCAAATAAGTAATGAATGTACTTTTAAAATTATGGGATTACCCAACACAAATCAATTGCTCTTAGTCCCAATTTGGGATTTCTATGAGTTTTGTTCATTTTTATAATAAAGATTTGTTGGCATTCTCAATGAATTAATGTGGGACAGTGTCAATTCTTTAGGTGCAATTCTTTCGCTTGCAGCTCCTGGTACCTATGACATTAGCAGGGGTGTACTTTTAATGGGGAGAATAAATGTACCTGGTTTGTGTCACGCCTTTTCTACCTGACAGGGACCCTTTAATCGGCCTGGTACCGTAGTACAAATATCGACTTTTTGCCAAATTGCGTCGCACCCGTCATTCACATCCTCCTGGTGTTACTAACCTTCTCGAACACGGCTTTCGGACACAACGAGTCAGGACTGTTATTACCATCGCAGATCTACTTGGGGAAGCAAGATGACTTGGTATGGCGGCATTAGCAGTGTGTCACCCTGGCACCTAGCACTTGCGACTCTGATTGCAGTCTGCTACGGCTGTGGTGTCGTAATCTACCGTCTATATTTTAGCCCCCTCGCGCGGTTTCCTGGGCCCAAATTGGCTGCTATCACCACTTTATACGCTGCATACCACGATGTGGTCCGAGGAGGGCAGTATGTCTGGGTCATTGAGGAGATGCACCGCAAATATGGTGAGTGGCGGCTACAATTGCCTCAGTGAATAGCGCTAAACCCCTTTTACTAGGCCCGGTGGTCAGGGTCAGGCCCGACGCATTGCACGTCAATGACCCGAACTTCATTGAGAAGCTCTACCCCCAGTCCCAAAAGCACCGTCGCGAAAGATACAAAACCATGTTGCAAACCATACAAGCCGATGGCTCCGTCATTGCGACTCGGGATCATGATTTGCATCGGAAGCGCCGCGCTGTACTGAATCCATACTTCTCTCAGGCGAACGTGCGCCGACTAGAACCCATCATCAATGACACCTTGACCAATCTGTTAAGTCGCATGGATGGCTGGGCTCAAAGTGGTGAAGTTGTACATATGAACGCCCCTTTCCGTGCAGCTACCAAGGATATCATTCAGGTCAGTTTGGAAATGGCGCAACGTGCCACTCTATCATGTGCATTTGGCAGATTATGTACAAACGGCTACCGAGTGCAGCAAGCCACTAACCTGAGGCGCCTTTGATAGTCTTACGCTCTCGGTGATGGAAAAAGTTTCCTCAACATGGAAGACTGCAATGCCGCCTTCTTCGATGTCATAGCGCCCAACAGGGTAGCTCATATTGGAACCTATTGTTATTGGTTCGCTGTCTTGTTGGCAAATCTACCACCTGCTCTCATGACAGCACTGATTCCTAAAATCGGCGTTTTTGCAACATACATGCAAGTATGTCTACCTCGATGCTGTCTTTCAAGATAGCGTGTAGAAACTAAAGATATTTGTAGAGCCTCACAATACAGATCGAAGAAATCACGCGCTCAAAGGATTTGCCCGAGGGTAGAACAATATTTCACGAAATTCATCGGAGTAATATTCCTGAGTCCGAGAAGGCGCCCAAGAGACTAGCGGATGAAGCCATGGTCTTGCTGATCGCTGGCAGCGAGACGACGGCATCGACGCTTGCCGCGATCATGTATCACCTGCTGGCTGATCGACACATGCTGGCAACGCTGAAGAGCGAACTTGAATCAGTTATGCCGGACCCCGACGAACTTCCTGTTGCGTCGAAACTGGACGCATTGCCGTTCCTCAATGCTCTCATACAGGAGGCGATCCGCCTTTACCCTGGTGCAACCCATCGACAAGATCGAGTTGCCCCTGACGAAGACCTGTCCATAGAGGCCACGGATGGCACAACATTCGTAATCCCGGCCGGAACTGCGTTTGGAATGACAGCACCTCTCATTAATCGCCACCCAGATTTGTATGAGAATCCGACTGAGTTTCGTCCTGATCGCTATCTTGACAACCCTGGGCTAGTGAAATATCAGTTCAGCTTTTCAAAGGGTGCCCGTCAATGCGTCGGGATAAACCTGGCATATCAAGAACTCCAGTCACTGACTGCTGGTATATTTCGGCGGTACGAGGTCTACGACCCGGCAAGGGAACAGCAGAGCGGTCCGACTTTGGAACTGTTTGAGACGAAGAATGAAGATGTAGCCATGTACGCGGATTATATCACCATATCCTCATATCCTGGCAGTCAAGGCTTGAGGGTGAGGATTCGAAACTAAATCAAGACTTACATATCTCGAGATGATTCTGGGATTTTACACAAATGCCTTGCAAGAGCTGCGTTGAATGAGTATCTGTTGTATAGAGTCTAGGATACATGGGGCACTTCAACCGGCGATGTCTTAGAAAGAGGTCGTGATTGTCGTATAGCCATAGAGCGCATGTGAACTAATTGAGAAGGGCTTGTATGAAACTCCCGGATATATTTTACTATGATTGGAATGTGATGAGGGGGTGTGGAGCGGGAGTTGAGAAAATATTGATCGCTCAGTTTCAGGCTTCACAACACACCGACTACAATGTATCGACTAATCCTTCTCCGAAGTTATGAAAGAAACCACGCACGAAGAGATTTGGCGTGGAAATCCATCTCACGTCGTGATGGTTGGGTTTGACAAAGCTGGTATCTTCCCACGGCGCTTCCGATATTGGGAACCCCGCCCCTTTTGCCATGCAATCTGAAGGTCCACAAGTTATTAATGAAATAAATATATACATTACGTGAGATCGCAAGGAGCCAGGCCCGCTTTTGTCGGAATGATTGGTTCTCTTCTCTGGAGGAATAAGACATGATATCTTAGACCCACGAAGAAAATATTCAACTGATGACGGGATGATTGCATGATGTTCGGGATGGATGTTGCACTCTACGTAGATCTATGAGCGACGTTGAGATGTCCCTCGGCCCGGAACATTGGGGAAAGAAAAGAGCAGATTTCTTTCGCATTAATCTCGGTCGCATCAATATGTCCGCTTCAAAGTCCCCAGGCTGCTCTTGAGATTCGCCCGATGACTGGTGGGTGGGCTGACATCTGACATGGAATGATCCTAGAGACAGCCGCCACTAACGTAGAAACTGCGTACGCGGCGGCTTCGAATACTTGCGGTTCGTGTCACTGGCATCGAAGGGTTAGACGAGACCAAGACCAAGACCATAGTTTGTTTTCCTGCCTTCTGTTTGTAAAGATTGGACGCCGGGGCCAATTTTTTCTTAGCCACTCGGAGTCACTGGCACAATCCGGTTAATCATTACTACTCGCGTTAAGCTACGAAGATAAGCGCATGAGTTACTTTGAGTTGCGATAACCGAAACGATTTCGTTTGTAAAGACCCACGCTCATCACCCGCGGTGGAGGGGATCGTCATGATGACTACTTGCATTGTGCTAGAGATTAAAACAAGTGAACAGATTAACCTAACTAAAGAAATAAGTCTCGCCTCCCTCGGCCCGGCAGATAAAATCCCACCAAAACATGATTGGTCCCATCAAAACTAAGAACAATGCAGCAAGGAAACCATCAAAAAGTTGAATTGCACTAACCGCGAATCGAACGCGGGGCCCATCGATGGCAACGATGGATTTTACCACTAAACCATTAGTGCGTTTGCAAGGCTCATTGGGGTCTGAGCTGAGGTTGAAGAAGTGGTGCTGAATTTCAAATCATATCGAGTGGAAGTATTTACATAATAGTGAAATCCGTTGTTGATGATTATTATGGTCGGCGCCGCGTTCGCACATAGTGGAGCTACTGGTGCTGGTGCTTAGCTAGACTAGCCCATTCCCATGTACCAGAAGGCCACCATCAAGCTCTCGCCGTGAAACCGGGGCGAGGGAACAAGGATCGATAACAATTCATTGATGGTCAATCTTGATCGATACCACGCAGCACGTTGCTCGCGTCTGTCTTTCATCTCCTGGGGCCCGCTCAGTGCTTGGGCCGAACTCATCTACAACTGGGCCATCATCGGGCAGATACCGACGTCTATTCCGGCAGCTCCCGTCGATGCCATGACCTGAGAAGTCTTGCATGCTCTTCGAGAAGGTTTCTGCAGAATGCTACTTGGCCTTCGTTGGGACAATCTTCATGCACGGAGAAAAAGACGCCCCCAATTGATTATGAGTCGCTCGGCGTGCTTGGTAAGATCAATCAAATGCTGGCTCACATAGAGCAGGCTCAGATCAGGTCAAACGAGGCCAGCGACACCGTCGTTACTGATGGAGGATAATCGCCCGAGGTACCCCTAAGCGTGCCCGAATATAGTATCAACGACGAGAAGCGGAGGGAGCAAGGCGGGCGCCAAGACAGCGTGCGTAACTGTTGGTTTATATTCGAGATTGAACACCAGGGTCAATTCCATGCAAAACGTTCATTCGCCGGCCTTCCGTCGGGACGGCCCACAGGGACCGTGATGTGCCGGAGCCAACAGCGACTTGACAAACGAACAAGCGCAACCGCCCCATAGCGCACCACTTCTAGCCCCGGCCTAGCGTCTACACAATGTACCTGGAACGGGGTCTAAGCACTCTCGAGAGCACTGACATTCGGATCTACAGAACATATAGTGGTCGATATATTGAAGACTTGCAGTAGAATGCTTGATCCTGGCCGTCCCGATCTTGGCGTTTTTAGCGGGCCTCCCCAGTTTCATGCAGGCGAGACTCGGGTCGGCTAGGGGCGAAGCCTCTGGTGCCTCCTCTGCCAAATTGAAAGTGGATCTAGGGACAAGGCGCCGGGGGCTGCTTGTCACTTGAAACCTGGAATTGACGCGGCTCTGCGGCGGCACCACGTACATCTTTTTCCTTTTTCGACACAGCGTACGGACCCTCAGTGGCATGTTTATTGTGTCCCAGTCATTCCATCTCCGACGTGGGGACTCAGGCCTGGTCGTTGTTTGTCGCGCACAGAACGTTCATGGTATTTCCTTACCAGAACCCAACCAACCAACGGTGGGGGTGAATACTGTGGGTAATGTTAAACCGTGATAGAGTGCCGCTATTTCGGAAATGGGTTGACTGGGTGGATGCTAGCTCCATCACGCACTATGGCTAGGCCAGGGCGACTGCACGATGGCGTGTTGGGTATCACGTTGAAGGAGTTGGAGGAGGCTTATAAGTAACCAACAGGCGCAGATCCAGTGGAAGAAGAAGCCATCCATCAGTTCTCTATCTCTCTTTCCAATCAACGCTGCAGGACCAGCGATTTCCAACTGGTCATACTCCCCAGTCTGTCTCTCTTTTATCGCTGCAGTTCGCCCAACATGGTCTCCTCAGTTCTCTTCAAGCTTGCAGCCCTTGCCGGCCTTGCGCAAGCCGCTACCGTCAGCGTTTCCGGTACCCCGGAAGGTTTCGCCGCCGATGTGACCGGTGGTGGCTCTGCCACCGCTGTCTACCCCAGCACCACTGACGAGCTGGTCTCTTACCTCGGTGATGACGAAGCCCGTGTTATCGTCCTGACCAAGACTTTCGATTTCACCGGCACCGAAGGTACCACCACCGAGACCGGCTGTGCTCCCTGGGGTACCGCCTCTGCTTGCCAGGTCGCTATCAACCAGAATGACTGGTGCACCAACTACCAGCCCGATGCTCCCTCGGTTTCCGTCTCCTACGACAATGCCGCTATCGAGGGTATCACCGTCGCCTCGGACAAGACCCTTATTGGTTCGGGTTCTACTGGTATCATCGAAGGCAAAGGTCTGAGAATCGCCAACGGTGCCAGCAACATTATCATCCAGAACATCAAGATCACCAACTTGAACCCCAAGTACGTCTGGGGTGGTGATGCCATCACTCTGTCCGACTGCGACTTGGTTTGGATTGACCACGTTACCGTGAGTATTCATGAATCCGTGCTACACGTAACCACAGCTAACATGAACGCAGACTTCCCAAATCGGTCGCGAGCACATTGTCCTCGGCACTTCTGCCAGTGGTCGTGTGTCCATCACCAACTGCGACATTGACGGTGAGGTTGACTACTCAGCCACATGCGACGGCTACCACTACTGGGCTCTGTACTTTGATGGCTCCGCCGACTACGTCACCTTCAAGAACAACTACGTTCACCACACCTCCGGCCGTGGCCCCAAGGTCGCCGGATCCACTCTCCTCCACGCCGTCAACAACCTCTGGGCTGATATTGACCCCAGCGGTCACGCTTTCGAGATCGCCTCCGGCGCTTACGTCCTGGCTGAGGGCAACGTCTTCCAGGACGTCGATGTTCCCCAGGAGTCTGGCGATGATGGTGCTCTGTACTCTGCCGACGATTCGTCCCTGGTCTCCTCTTGCTCTTCTTACATCGACCGCTCTTGCGTCGCCAACAGCTACAGCAGCTCCGGCACCTTCCCCGGCACCGACACCAGCGTTCTCTCCAAGTTCTCGAGCTACACCCTGGCTACCGCCGACTCTACCTCAGACGTCACTGGGCTGTCCTCTTCCGCTGGTTTCGGTACCATCTAAGAGATCATCTACCCATCGGTGTTGCTCAAGTCGCGGTCAATTCCATAACTTGATACAATCTTGCCTAGCGGTATGGTTGTTGAGTCGTGTTTACCGCCAACTGTCGAAGGATCATTGGACGATGCGACTTGATGCATAGCAACTTATGGAGGCGTGGAAGCATTGAGAGTTTATGCTCTTTGCATCAGATTTAGGGGGGATTTACCTTGTATATATTTAGCGCGTTATTTGACAATTACGCCATTCTATGTATATTCAATTATATTGAATTCAATCATTCTCGTTCCTGTTTTCGAGACTTAGCAAGTGAAGTGTTAACGTTTACTGAAAGACACGCTAACTCAATGATGGATCTTCTCGTCTTCGTCTGACTGATCACCCAAGGCGCTGTGTTGTCTCCAATTCTGGACATTGGGTTGAGAGGGCATCAATCCTCAGTATCTATCTCAAAGCAACGCCGGCACGCTTGCGAATCGAGCTAGCGTGTCATGAGGTATGGATGATCACTGCTCGATTACCTTTCCCCCAACATGTGTGCAATTTAAAGATGTACTACAAGCCATCGTCGACCTCGCTCGAGAACATGACATTACCATCCACAGCGACGAGGTATACCGACCAATTTTCCACTAGTTAACCGATGAACCGAGGAGGTGCCACCCATCCTGACATTCGGGCACGAGAAGATCATATCGACGGGGTCCATGTCGAAGGTCTTCAGTCTTGCCGGCATACGCTTGGGCGGGATCGCGACTAGAAGCCCTACCATAATGCGAGCCTGCTACTCCTGCCGCGACTACACCACTATGTGTGTCAGCCAGCTTGATGATCAAGTCGCAACATTTGCCCTTACGAAGCCCACGGTCAATGCCCTGCTGAAGCGAAACATGGAGCTCGCTGGGAAGAACGTTCAAATTCTGGAGGGCTTTTTGGGAGAGTACAAGTGAGCCGTCCAATGGCTCACTCCAGGAGGTGGGACGGTAGCGTCGATCAAACTTGTCGATCGGTAAAGAATAACACTTGATGATGTCGATTTATGTAAGCGTTTTCAGAGTACTACTGGAGTGATGATAGTGTCAGCTAGCCGGAGTTTGGTGGCGGCGTTGATTTCATGGGTTGGATATGTTCCAGAACATAAAGGTAGAGTATTAGATGTTTCTAGTTCATTCAAGACGCTCTGACAAGCTCTGTGATACAAGTTCGTCGGCCAACCCCACAGAATGTAGAGGAGGGCAGGTGAAGATGATTGATCTCACAAACTACGATATTAGAAGAGTATGAGCAACACCTAGTACAACCCGATGTGTTTGCGAGTCTCCGCCAACTTAAACCCGTTCCCAATCCCTCTGACTTTCTATATCGTTACTGCGATTGCTTAACAGGATCCAAACATACAGATCCTCTATTCAAGTAGGCATAAGCCTACGGACGGTGCCAAGGTCCCATGAAGTCACCCTTGCCCAGCGGAACGCCTTTCATACGAAGAATAGCATACGCAGTCTGCAGGTGGAAAAAGAGGTTGGGCATCGCGAAATCGAGGATGAATTGCCTACCCGTCATCTCTTCGCCTGCCACTTTACAGACGTTCTTTTCCGCACCCATGAGAGTTTTGGGGTCCATATTTTTCAATAGAGACAGGGTGTTCTCCGCGCGCTCTATGAGTTGCTCCATAGTCGTCTCGTTGTCTTCCCACGACTGGATATCCGTCTTCAACAAGCGTTTCAGAGAAACGCTGACTGAATTGGAGACTGATTGCACCTGAAAGCTGAGTGGTAGCATGTCTTCAATTAGGCTGGCAGATGGAAGGGTGTCTGCATCTGGCTGCAGCGCTGCTTTCTTGAGGATGTTGACCAGCACCGTGAGGCCCCCGATATAGGTGCCGACGCTAATGTCGTAGATGCTTACTTCGGACATCGCAGAGTTAATATTGGCGTTTTGCTGTGGCGGAAAGAATTGAAAAGAGAAAGAAGCTGCTTAAGGCGTTGGTGCAAAAACGGGGTGGAAGGTGGAGGAGGGATTAATCCAGGCCTGTTGATAAGCTCATAATTTAATCTATCTCGGGGTCTAGATATGCGGGGTCCTGATGCACGGAGATGATAACTACATGTAGTCAACAACCAAAGACGGAATTGGCGGCCCGACTATACTCTTTCGGTCAAGCCGTGTCTGCAGTTGAGCGGCACAGAGGCGGAAGATTACTTGGGTTCTAAATAATTTCCATTCTTTAAATAACATCGCTCTAAAATAAACCACTCCAGAACCGTTTTTGGTGAGCTGAAATCTTAAACCTTTCGAAGAACTGCAGCGTGCTTGAGCTGGTGATGGCTTGTGGCTGCAGAAATGAAATTTATCTATATTTAGATTCATAATGATTTTCGGATTTTCTAACGCAGAAAATATACCGAATGTTATTGACGGCACTCCCCGCAAATATAAATCAAACTTTTCGCATAAGTTTATGCAATGGCTTTGGGCAAGATCTACCAAAAAAACATTCAAGAAGAAGGAACAATTGAAGTAGTAAGATTTATCGTGCTGAACATGTTAAAGGCTTAGTATACACTCACTCAAAAGATTCTACGATTTATTATAGCATATTGTGGCTTATGGCCATAACGACTGTCTCACAACTAAGTTGACTGAACGGGACACGAGCATCCATCCAGACCTATATCAAAGACCAAGAAACAATGTTCGATAACCCTGGACTTGGCCAACGGGGCCCCATTGAAGATGCTTTGGAATATTACAGTCTGGAATTCGCGAACGACTATACCAGCTCCTTGGACTACAGAGACTCTCTGCAACTGTTAGGTAGCGCCGACGATTTCATGTACAACAAGTAACGAGTAATGTAGGGAAATCAACGCCCTAGAACTCGACCAATAGGAGATCGAATTGTTACCAATGGAACATTTATCACCATTGTGAATCGGAACCAACCACTCGAAGGCACGTTCGTGTTACTTGAAGTTTGATATGGGTCAAATTTAGTACTAGTAGGGGTATATTGGGAAACAACCGCCTGAAACCGTAACATCATTACCAACCTAATACGTCACTTTGGTACAACGGTCATCTACACCTCAACTAGTACCAATGGGTATTCAATGCGTGGATATTCGAGCTATTATCAATGCTCGTTTAGTGCCATTTATCTCGCTAACATTATTATAACCCTACCATTACATGTGGACCGTCCTTTGCCACGTTGGCCATTCAATATCACCATCAACGCCTTAATTTCTGTCCTGGCCACTGATCCAAATCGGCACTCGTGGTATCGGTAACTGCAGCTATCGGTCAAAAGAAATGGACTGTCCTCAATAATGATGGCCATCGCCTATACGATCTGGGAATCTCTAATGAAGCCAGCCGGGGTCCCTGGGGTTCCGTCTCACTGTTGTTGTCCACTGGCTGGAGTTACGTGTCCCAGTAGCACCTTGTTTATATCGATTCTCATCACTCCAAGTCACGTCAACTACAGCGATCTCGCCTCATTTGGCACTTTGATAACCATCCTTAGCATTTAATAAATACATTTATGCTGCAGATAACCAGTTTTGCCAGCGCGTGTGATTTTGAGACTGGCGTACACCAAAGTGGGTTTGTCTTCCTCATGATTTTACGCAGAGTCCAGATAATTTCAGGCCACTCATCACGCAGAGGTTCTATTCTCATGTAAATCTTTCCAAGCCTTTCACGTGCAACCCATTGCAGCTTCGCCACCGTCATCCAGTAGTATTGTACATTTGGGACTGTTGAGACTGTTGCTATCCAGTCCAGAGTAACTTACTCCAGACAATAGTGACTATTGTGATTTCTCAAAGAGCGATTGCTCATCCATGTGGTGGTGTTCACTCCAAAACCAGGCATCAACTAACTGGACGACGGTTGGAGATAGAATTCCCTAGGTAATCTCCTCAAACAGCTCATTCTGACCATTGGATGTGAATGATTTCGGACGACTGACAAAGTGGATGTCACGCATCCCAAAAACGACGCACTTCAACTATAAATGGCACAGAAACGGTTATGGAGATCCCCGTCGGAGTGAAATAGGAATAAATAATTTTGACGGTTTCGCTGCAGCTTGCCGCGACTACCTCTATTTTGGTGCTTTTTGCATTAAATTGAAAGTGATTACCGACTTGGAAGTCCTCAACACCAGCTTTGATGAATGGGGGTGGCGGGTAAGATTCAGTATGAGAAACGTCGCTAGCCATCAGCAGCTGAGCTTATAAGACACGAATCTTTGAAATAAGTTCTAGAACTAAAGTCCCGTCCAAGTATCTAACCATCACGGTTTCACGATGTCATCATAGTTTTTCATATTGGTGACAATTTCCCTCTCGTTCGAAATGTAATCTTGATCTATCAAATCAGGGGTTGCTTCCCATCTACCCTCTACTTCCTTTTCCTTTCCCTTTTCCTTTTGATTGAGTGCCTTGTTGGCCAGTAGTTTCAGCCTCCTTTCGAATAAACTCCAACTTCTTAAGCCTGTCTCTCATTTTCTTTTGCATCCTTCTTGACTCTTTGATGACTTTCGCTGCCTCCGCAAGCTTCTGCTCAAAAGCTCCGACAGCATTCGGGAGGCAAACCTCCTTTTCTAGGAAACCGAAGTGCTCCTGGACCCATTTGATATCAGTGTCTAATTCCGTCCTGTGTACTGGCTCGTTCTCGTCCACACATAGCTCAAGACCCAGTTCCAAAGCTTCACGGGCGGACGTAATGGCATCGTAGGCGGGACACCGCCGTGGATCAGCAGTTTCATTGGGATCGGCCAAACCTGAGATGGCGGCAGCTGTCTCCTCAGAAGTCGGAAAGTGATAGTTGGCAGGATGTGCAATAATCGTGGCAATGAGAGCTTCAGCCTGTACCCTTAGTTCTTGCAAAGTCGGCTTCTTCTCGTGACTTTTGGGCATGATTTCGGCGAAGCTTGACCTATGCGATTAGTTTTGTGCCTTTGGTTCTGACAAGATCAACTGAGTTTTCCGATTTGCGATATAGATGTTTTTCCAGAGATATGCTTTGAAGAGTTGACTTGACGGTTTTGGGCCTCCACGAAGCTGCAGCAACAGAGTTTTCTTGTATTTCTTGGTTCAAAGAAAAGCAGCATCTTTTGCAGGCCGTGTTTGTTATGTCAGCTGTGACATTGATCAATGTACAACCGTGATCCTGTTAAGGCAAAGCCACTAATCACGAATGGTGTCATGAGTTACAGTGTATCACAGACACTGCCGTTCAACATCAGCACCAACGCATGAAATCATAACCTCGCATATATTGGGCAAATTGAATCAGGACAGAATAATGCAAGTATGCGGGTAAAGAGTGAGTCCTGGGTTTCGGAACAACTACGGGATTCGGTCGATTAGTAAATGCATAAGACAAATTTGTGTCACCCCTCGTGTACATTGAAAGCGATAACAGATCAACACCGCAGATCTGAATAATTTTCTAGCCTCTCCTACTAGAGCGACCGGATTACTGCTCACGATTTTTTAACGGCACCCTCATTATATGACGTCCATGCGCGACAGAATGAGTAGTAGGTGTGGCTGCCATGGGAACACGACGGGATTGGTGCATTCACGGCCGTTTGTGCTACTAAAGGTAATTTCGAAACCTGCATCTTGAACAACCTTTCACGATGCCACCGTCGTCTGGATGATATACCCTTCTGATTCTATCGTGACCATGGAATTAAAATCGATAGGCCAGGATGAAAACACGTTCTTATCTGCATCTTCGATCTTGCCTTCATAGTATAGTGAGCGTAAGCTCGTGTTAGATGCGGGACATATGCTATTCACTTCTGTGCTTGATGGGGCCGCTCGTTGAGAAGATCACTTTCTAACTGCATGTTGGCTACCTTGGAAGCTTGAGCTTCAGGCGCATGGAGAGGGGCCACATGCATCCTTTTCCACTTCCCGGGCATTGGTTAATTGCTAATGATTCAGCCTTATACTTCGCATAAAACCTTGGCACATCCAAATTAGTTTCCGTGTGCCTTGCATCAAGTGTGTGTCTGTTGAATGCACTTGCATTGGATAAGCTGGATTGTATAATCATAGGAGCTGGGTTTCACCTTGTCATGGCCAGAGATTCCATATTTATGCTGTGTTGTCCATGTTCTAAATAAGTGCACTTTTTTGCATCTGTAATGATAGCTTTACATAAGCAGTCACTTTAGGCACTGGCAATATTACCGTGTATGCAAACAAGTGTTTCAGATGCAAACATGTCTATTAAATGTATCTAGGCAAAGGCTTTCTGGCACCATGGCCGAGTACATTTAAGTCGGCGCCCTGTCTCGCAAGTAGGTCAAGACTAGCCTATCAAGGCTTGCTCAGCTTCCAGACTTGCTGCAGTGATGTGCAGCTCCTCCTGGAAGATAACGCCTCAATCTCTGCCCGAGGCCTATTATCAGTTAGCAACATTTGGACAGATGGATTCAGGAATTTTACTTACTGCGCAAGCCGCACAAGTTGAGTCATAGACATAAGTCCAATTGGGGCAATTATGTGTATACATATACTTGCATCGGTACTTCCAATAACCGCCACCTCCCCCTTCGGCTGGGTTCCACGATTGGCCGCTATTGCCTTTGTCGCCGCCATCACTGCCGCCATTACTGCCGCTCTTGTTGCCGCTTTTGTTGCCACTTTTTTTGCCGCTGCTTTGTGGCATTTTGACGTTGTTGCTTCTTCAAGGCTAGTTCGGAAGGATTTACTGATCCAGATTTATGCGGATGCCGGATTTGTTTTATGTGGATGAGGTATGGCTGGTTGTTCAAGAGTCTTGAGGAAGGTAGAATTGAAAGCATAATAAATTTCTCTTTTATAGGCATAACCTGAACCTGATTCAGTGTTATTGTATTTTAAATTACTGTTCCTCTGATGTTTATGATTCTGTACAATCACTTAAATTCCGAATGCTGGCGTGGCGATGGATCATGCGTGGACTCGACGTGAATCAGCTCTCCCCAAAATAATGGTCAATACAGGATATGGCTTCAGTTCCCGGCTGATTGGGCTTGGATGAATTTGATGGGTTGAAACAGAACTTTAGTATGTGGATTCCAACCTGAAGTGTCTGGGAGTTTAGTGGGAACTTTGATCATGAACAATGTCAAATTTCATATGTTTTCAAGCCCCCCCCAAATAGCTAGCACAGTGGTCTTTTAACATTCTCACCTCAGATATATAGCCAACGGGATATGGTACGGCTCAAATATTATAGCAGTGATTGCCATACTCCTGTGACGCATCCATGAGACTTCCTATGCCAATTCATAGCTCTTGACATATGTCGAGCATTCGATTTCTGGAGGCACCCGTTTCTCTCCGCGGCATTGCTATTCTTCGTGTTAATTTGCAAATACCAATCACATAAAGTAACATCATGATACCTCTAGTATCGAGGACGGCATGCGCTGCTCGACATTACGGTTTTCCACTTGTGATGATACCCTTCTAGGCTTCTTTAAATATTTGTTAACTCAATGTCCAGTTCCTCAAGATTGCCGGTTACAACCTGGTAGGTTACCCTCTCCATTGCTATCTGGGACCTTCCCTGCCAGGTTCAAGTGTGCCTATTCTATCTTTTATGCACTTAAAGGACATCTCGGTTGGACTCTCGATTGGACTACCTATTTGGACCTCCAGAAGCCTGATTGTTTTAGACCCATCGATGCCGACTGCTCTTATCGTCTGTTTCGCTGGCGTGACTACGAGCATACCAAAGCTATCATACCTTACAGTGATAAGCCGCGGACTCATCGGAAACCAGTGTTTGCCGTACTGGGTACCAAAGGCGCCGGCGCCTACTTCTATCAGCTGGAAATGGTTAGAGCTACAGGACCTTCTGTTGAGAGTAATGAAATCGCTAGAAAATAGTAATAACCTGCTAAGCCGTCAGAAGACTTGACCATCCTCAAAGTAACTTGCAGTTGCAAAAGAGAGGTCAATACACGCTCATGTGCTAGCTTAAAAGGAGGAATAATCCTCAAATCGATCTGCGGACTTGATCTCCGCCCCGCGTCGGAAACTTTGCCTGCCTCGCCGACGTCGAAGATAGGGCAGACGTTCAGTTCGCTTTGACCACTGTGCTCGGAACATGGCTCGTAGACTCAATATCAGCTCGAGGGCTCTTTAAAGAACGAATGGAGGAAAGCGTGGCCTGAAGCATAAGAAGCCAATTGACACCCACGGCCTTGATACGTACCAAAACTTCCGTGCCCGCTGACCAATTATTCCTCCTACTCTCATATGCAGGGTTATTGTCTTGGTAGATCGCCGGAGGTCGGAGGTGCCTGTGCAGCACAAGTATGTATTGCAGTACTATGTATATACCCAGCGTAACATCTTGGCTCTCGCTGACCACCATGCACGGGTTACTGTGCCGTACACAATATGAGTGTTGGTTCTCACAAAAAGACTACCTAGAAGAACTTAGAGAGAGCAGCTGAAGTAGTGAAATCGAAGCTTATCGAGAAGTTCTCTGTTAAAGCAGCAGGTCGAAAGACTAGATGAGAACTAGCAGTCAGGTAACAGTGATTTATGAGACTTAGCTTAATTTCTATCTCGGTATATGGTGTAGATATGTCTATCTATCTTGCCTCCGAACGTGCAGTGCTTTCGGGTACCTCATAACAGCATGTGTTGCGTGAAATCGGCAACAGCCGGCTTGGCAGGCATCCCACAACGTTACAGAGGGCGGAAATCCCCATTGTGGGTCGAAATGCGTAAATAGTCTAGGGTACTCAGATAAAGCTTTTGACACCCAAGATCCACGAACATCTAATTTCCGGCGGGACGCAAACCTGCAGAGAGAATGGCCAGCTAAAAACTATTTAGATCGGGTCCTGGAGAGGACCCGGCGTCTATCCAGCATCGCGTGGTTGCCGTATTTCCGAGTTCTGCTCCACTTTTCACTGTTTCATGTTACGCGGCCCTTTGCCCTTCCAGTCTTTCTGGAGCCATACCAAGCCTTACAAGACTCCTTCCAGGGCTATAATGGCTTACCGAAACATGCCATCCGTAGTTCAGGGAGGCAGCCGAGCCGCCTATGGCCTTGGCTGTCATCCGTGATGAATGGCATACGTAAGTCGCCCTGGCCACTAGGCTCTCTTGCTTCAGCTCCACAATGAGGTTTGGACGATGGAGTACACCTTGGCTGTTTGAAAGTCTATAATATGCCTGCTGCCGACCCAAGAGGACGCTGGACGCAGCCGAGAAGATGCACCATTGCTTGTGATTTGCAGGCATTCGTGCTTTTGACACTGCTTGGCTAGCTTTTTGAGTATTGGCGAGACATCAACGGTAGGGAATATCTAAGGGGGCTGTGAGACTTGCCAGGCGGAAGTTTGAGAAAGAAGTATTGCCGCCAACTGCAAAGAAGGGGGTTTGAAATTGCTCGTCTCAGAGCGTTGGAACCGTCAAGTGTTAAATATAAGTCCCAGGCGCCCCGTCGATGTACAAAGAGAGCTGCGTATAGTAAAGTTATTTACTTTTCGTTCACTGTATTCCAGGTTTGATATCTGTTAGCACAGTTGAATCGTTCGTTTCTTGACCCTTTCAAAAGCAATACAGTCGCCCTCTGGAGTCTTTCAATCTTTAGGCCGCTCGGATCCAGTCTCGTCGACTGTTGTATCGATATGCGTCTCGCCGTGATATCAGTCCTGGTGCTTGAAGCCCTACCAGCATTCTCTTTCCCGAGTAGAACAACTCGCAGCTCGGTGCTACAACGCCATGAAGCAATCCCCATTCTTGACCTCAAGGTGACGAGAAGGAACAAGGCATCCAAGGCAGCAAAAGAAGCGGCAGCGGGGGAAGCCCTGGCAGCCACTAACCAGACGACATTAGCGGCCACTGAGGTCCTTGCTGTATCAGAGGAATTCGAGGAGGGCGTGGTCAGGACCATCGGCGTATTCGGCTCAGCCAATCCCGTGCAAGGCGGCAACCTCTTCACCAAGATGAAGCTGCCAGCAAACGTCAGTTAGAACCTTCTTTTATACCCTATGATGACCGAGCCATACTGACCTGTTTGCACACAGACTGCTGGGGCTATCGAAGCCGAGTACAATGGCACAGCGGCCAACACTATCACCGTGGCACCCAAGATGGCGACAATTGCTCCCCCAGCAGGGCTGATGTATGTCGATCCTCTCACATTCACCATTGCGACAGCAACGCCTCCTGAGACTGGTGACATCCATCAAGTCGACTATATCTTCGGAGAAGCATCTATCAACGCCGTCGACGTCTCACAGTCTGTCATTGGTAAGTTGGACATAGCCACGAACCAGTTCGTGACTGAGAAGTTGGGCGAGCTCGAGTTCGAAGCAGAGGAAAATGAAATTGCCTTAAAACTCGCCGATATGAACGGCGAGTGGGCCGTCTTTGTTCCAACGACTGCTGTGAAGCCTGGTGAGGAGGAAGGGGCAGAGGGTGAAGCAGAGGGGGAGGCAGCCCAGGGAGAGGAGGCAAACTAAATGATAAGGAATATTTGGCACAGGGAGTCAAGGCAAGCAAAATTGCAGAGCAACGACAGCCAATTCGTGTCGACAGTTTCTGTTTAGAAGTCCAAGATGTGTACGTAGGAGTGTGTCCCATTGAAGTGCGATGCAAATCTTTGCTGGCGAAGAGAAAGTTTTTCCTTGGTGCGAGAATATATCCTCCTATAGACATAGTCATCAGCTATAACAAGGGCCCTTTCCCGCGCCGAAGTACCGTAACATCTGACGAAAATATGGGTTTCTATCAATGCGAAGTATCGCATCCAATGGTCGCACTAAACTACTCGTCGACGCCTGCAACGGCATTAACTGAATGAAGATCCTGTTAGTTCGGGCTCGTAATTGTAAGCTTAAAGAAGACACACCTTCAGCCATGAGCATTACCCCAAGCTCGTCGGTTTCTGCAAGCCATAGCTCCCCCCGCTCATCAAGCGGTTCGCCCCTTTTTACGTGAAATAGCTCAGCTGTTCTGTAGACCCCGTCTTTCCAAAGATGGAGCCACTGCATATAATTAGTAATCCATGTCACCTCATCGGTTTGATGCCAGAGGTACCTTGCTGTCGGTGCAGGGAATGGGCCAAGTTCTAAGCAGGTCAGTGGTGGGTATCCATGCAGCAGGGATCAACTGTATTCGAGGTGGTGTAAGTTAAGTATTGTACGGCGCTTGGCCGAGACGATAGCCCAATCCTTCCAAGATGGCAGACGGTGGTCTATCTCTGCTTCTAGAAACAGCCCTGTGGTAGCTAGGTTTTGTTTTACCTCCCAAACATCTATCAGAAGTTGTGCACCTGAAGAGTGGTCTATCGCCTGGTCATCCCCGAAGCCGAAGAACAGGATGATAAGTAGGATGAGAAGCGCCTGCGCGGCTGCAAGAATGTCACTCGATGCAGTATAAGAGGAATGCTGTACGGCACAATTGATTTAGCTTCCATATCATCATGATCTGTCGCAACGGGGATACAGGTCTATTTACTTCTTGGAGTATTCTTCGCACCTCCTGCAGCACTGTACGCTGAACCAAGGAGGCACTAGCCTCGGTATAATCAGCCCACATTTTCACCAGAGTAAGACAATCGACTAGCGGTGTCGGAATACGCTCGGTCAGCTGTAGGGTATGAATAAATGGCGGAAGTTGCGATAGACCATGGACGGCCATTAACCTAGGCCAAGACTTGAGCACACGGATGATATAGTGCATGATGTGGGTGAATTTAGGTCCAAGGGTCGGTATACCGGGGGGTGATTCCGAGAGAGATTGTCGCCTCTCCTCGGATATGGTCAGTCTAGGCCCCGTCGCTCGCATCAAGCTTTCCATGCTTGGCATGTTGCCTGCTGTATGTGGCGGGGCCGCAGCGAGCAGGCCCGATTGACTGGACGCCGGTGGGCTGGCGTCAGCATCGTGGGGCTCATGAAGTCGTGTGTCCTGATGCACCGGCGATTGGGTAGCCTGGTCGTCTGGTATTGGATCACCTGGAGGTGAACCATCCAGGCCGCTCAACTCGTCTACAGAGCTGAAGAGGCATTGTGACCCGCGTGCCTTGCAACGACTGCATGCTGGTCGGCCGCGATCACAGCGTGCCTTGGCAGCACAGCACTGTTGACAGGCCTTTCGCCTCGATGGGCCACGAATACCCCGCGAACAGCGATAGACATGCCTGGCCAAGGAGGATTCTGCACTTGTGTCAGTCGTAGCCCCCGAAGCCGATCGTGTCGGGAATTGGGCCTATGGTGACCTACTGTGAGCAAAGGGCTGCGCACAGTGTGGACATGCACGACGGGTCTGCGTTGGCGCCATCGCTCTGCGATCAAGGTCTACGCCCTAGTTGTATGGTGCCGGGAGAGGCCTATCACACTGGGTTCCGTGATTCACGCAACGGAAGGCTGGTGTTGAATTTTACGGACTACGGAGTTTGCGTGCTTATTACCGCTGCGCGAGAAGAGACAGGCGGAGTTCCGGGCTCCATACAACTGCAGGCTTATGCCATGATCCACAAGGGATGTACACGCATCTCGGGCGTCTCTGCACTAGCACCGACATTAATGGCATCATTTTCTTTTTTTGGAAACTCCCTACAGCTCGTTTGATTCTAGTGCTTGAATTAACTCCGTCTAAGGTTGATGCCAAGGTCGATTATCATGAATCCGCAGGCCCAGCTAGTTTTCTCCATAGCGGACGTCGCCGCCTAGGAAAGCGACCAAGCGTGCTAAGGAATTCCCAGAATCGGATTATCCTACATAACCCAATGGACTCTGAATCAACATCCTGCCGAAGTTCTTTCGCCCAAAAGACAGGGAGTATTGGCCATCAGTGCCTTCAACAGCGTACTTACTGCAGACATGATGAGCTCCATTCATCGCCATTCAGATACCTAGCATATTCTAGTTAGTTTTTCAGGGACAAGCGTCACTATGGGGGGGGGAAACTGACATTACTTGGTAGATCACCGGAATCACGGGCTACATTGGATTCAAAACACTCCTACTGGCCCTGGAAAGAGGTTATTGCGTCCGGGGGAATTGTTCGCAATGATCGGAATATTTCGGAGCTGCAGAAAAGAACTCGTTCATTGGTCACTGCTACGAGCAAGGCCAGTTGGACCTGGCTGTGATTCCTGACTTCTTCGACATCGAGATTTGGGTCAAAGCACTTGACGGTATCTCGTCAATCTTACATCTTGCTTCACCGCTGGCAATCGAGGTGGGTCACCTTACATCTTATCTTGCCCCCAACGCCAAATCTTGCTTACGCATATTTGCTATCCACAATAGTGTGATGATTATGAAGCCGGTATCATTGAGCCGGCGATTTCAATGGTTATGACGGTATTTGAGGCCGCTAGCAGAGTTCCCACAGTCAAAAGAGTAGTTGTCACCTCCTCTTGTACGAGCTTCACTCTATAGGCATCAGCGCACGAAGCTAAATTGTCATCAGGTGTCACACTAGTCCCTTTTGAGTGGAACTCCAATCCGGATAGCGAGAGACTTTATACAGGTTAACCATGTTACGTTCCAGTTGTGTCAGGGTATTGAAAGTGCTGACATGGGATCTCAGTTTCTGACTGGAATTGGAGCCCCAATCGCCCGTTTCAGAATGCCATGGAAGGATACTGGGCATCCAAGGCCCTCTCCAGACTTGCGACTCGAAACTTCGTTGTGGACAGAAAACCGCAGTTCGGCTTCGTGAATCTCTTACCTTCTGTAGTGATTGGTCCTGACGAGCGTATTGCACCGACCGAGGGTGTGGACTCACTCCTACAGGGTACGCGAGCCGCCGTTCTTGCCCCAGCATTAGATGGTTCTACGAACTCGGCTTTCCCCTATGTAGGAGTTCCTGTGCACATGGCAGATGTTGCTAAGGCTCACGTTGACGCTGCGATCACTGATTTGATTCCCGGTAACTCAGAGTTCGTATTGAGCTCAGACACACCGGATGGCGTTGTGTGGGATAAAAATATACGGAGTATCGGCACCAAATTCTTCGCTCGTGAAGTGGGGGACCGGACGTTGCCTATGGGAGGTACTTTGCCGTCAATAAAGTGGAGGCTTGATGGACGTACAATAGAAGACGCCTTTGGATGGTAATTCCGCACTTTTGAGGACACAATGCGCGAACTTATCGGACAATACTTGGGCCTTAAGAAAAACACATTCGATCGATGAGCAAGTCATTGCATCTCGCTGTGTCCAATGTGACGAGATTGGCGGATAGACTTTCGAATAGGTTATAACACAATAGTCAAAATGTACTTTCAAAATGACTCCATCCTTCGGTTGTGCATTTAAAGCACGCCCCAGCTACTTGTGTAAGTTGTCCAACGGTGATGCATCTTCAATTTCCTTCCATAAAGCATCAATCTTAGCGCAGGTTTCCGCTCCTAGGCTCCCCTTTGATGTCCATTCAGCAGTTTTTCGCAGCTGTCCTATGCGACTTGCTCCGATCGTAACGCGATCACCCCGATCGGCATCAAGAGCCGAGTCCCATACGACCCAGCGGTATGCCATTTCTGCAGGACAGCTGCAACCAGCCCCGTCGGCGATGCTGGCCCATGTGGACAGCGCCTGGACGAGCTTTGGTCGCGAACTATACAACTCGCGGTAGAGTCCGACGCCGCCCTTCTTGCCTTCGGGGTCGTTCGGATCGACGGCGAATCGGCCTCCAGAGTCTGTCCCAGTCAGTTCATCAGCATTACGCCGCGCCAAGAACCCTCCTGCCAGTGGGCTATACGCGGAGAACGATATCCCAAGCTTGCGAAGCGTGGGGAAGAGCTCTGTCTCCTGACGGCGGCCAAATGCTGAGTAGCTACCCTGGTACACACTCGGTATCAACCATCCTCGTTTAGCGCACAGCTGGTGTACAGCCGCGACCTCCTCGGCTGTGAAATTGGACAATCCAAGTCGGTCAAAATACCCTTCGCGATGCAGATCGTCGAGCGCCTGCAACGCAGGCTCCATCGGTGCGGTGGGGTCGGGTCCGTGGATATAAAAAGTATCCAACTTCGTAACGCCCAGGTTTATGAGCGTAGTATGGAAGTCGGCCTTCAGTTTGCCGGGCTCTAGTGACCCAGACACCCAGCCTCCCGGCGTCTTGCTATCGATTGTAAAATGCCGCGCGGCAACATTTGCTCTCCCTAGCAATACCTCACAGTCTCCATACAGCTGTGCGCTGTCGAGATGTGTAATTCCCACCTCGTGTAGCACAGCGAATAATTCTTCTATCGTGGCGGTTGTGTCATATGCTCCGCCCGTGTACACCGAGGCACAGCCCCAAGTCAGTGGAACAGGATCCATATCGATAGAATAATTCCCGAAAATATATATGAAGGAAAGGCTTAGTAAACAATGCAATTGGGTAGCCGTTAAAATATGGGTGGCAAGTGTGTTGGACTCAAGAGCACTGCCCAAGCGTCGGGAGGCTCTGGAGATCTATATACATGGTGTATTAGGCGTGCTAGGTGAGTGACCCACACATTTTACTCCACATACTTCGACAATATTCCCACCCCACTGGGATAAATACCGACCGATCATTCATCCTATGTCCCCGAGTTCTTGGTCGCGGAAGTAACCGATGTATTCGTCTCCACGCGGGCGGGTTGTTGCAGCTGGCCATAGTGGCCAAGGATCAGAGGAAATCATACTCTCCAATGAAGAATGCTATACTGTCTCCAAGACGCCTGATGGGCGATCCCAGACAGATACAAAATAAAAAGCTATTCGAACAGGTGAAGGGGCATTTTGATATCGCTCGCCAAGAATGGTTATTGTAATAACATTCCGCCTCGTTTGACCCATATAGCATCTTGATATAAAGTTAAAAGTTTTCCGCCAATGATCTAATTGCGGAAGACCACCATAAGCATTGTCGCAGCCCATTATGCCACTCTTTACTCGTCTCAGGAATTGGAAACACAGGGCTAAGGGCTATCATTCCTCTGAAGTACTATCCAGTGTGGCTATACGTCTTGGGTGAAATGGGTGCTTGCCGGTACCTGGTAATCAAGAGTGGACGCGAGGAACCGCCAAGTCCTACATTTCGTCCTTGCAGGGTTTATATAAGATCTCTCCATGTTAGTCGAGAGCCAGCCTCCATACTTAGTCTTTTTTTCATCAACAATTCTCAAAGGGATTATCTTCAAATTTGTCGAATTGACGTACTTTTGGTCATTTTGAAGATTCATACCCCTTTTTTTTGCTGAACTACAAGAGATTCTACCAGCGAGTCCCCATCTTTCTGGATTTATCAAACTACACTACGAAGCCTTGAATTTCCTGTTATTTCAATCATTTGGCTATAGTCGTAATGGCCGACGAGATAAGTCGTGAGGACCTAAATACTCAGGAGAACAAAATGATAATGCCTATACATATTGGAGAACGGAAGAAAAGCCACCAACTCTCTCAAACTGTAATTGCAATCCCTTAAAATGGTTTGCTTTGTATGTGTAGATATTGATCTTTGTCCTTAGGAAGAGAAGGGTCGTGGAAATGAGTCTGCCGTTAATCATTCAGCGAAGTATGATTCAACGAGGGATGAGCCGTCCAATGCCGCAGCCCGTTAGAAACCAGAGGCTGACTTAAATATGCAATGAGACGATGGAGCCGAGAGTTAAGAAAGGAAGACTTTTCGGCAGCAAAGAGCGTCAGTCCCGTCAGAGATGCAACGGAAAAGATTTAGAGAATATAGTCTGGCTTGAATAGTCTCAATGACTTCAGGGACACAGGTGTGGTTTTAACAAGTATGGCTGAGCTCTTTACTAGTAATAGCAAGATCGCCTGATTAGCTTAGTATCAAAATCAGTCTAACTAGTAGTGATGAGTTCGGTGCGTCGGTTCCCCGGTCAAGTCGGTAAATTATTATTCTGCCTGTCTTCTAAGGAAAGTTGAAAATATTCTTGGGATCGACTATTGTGAATCCAGAAGCGTCACACTTGCCCTAAACCGTCATCTTCTCAAACATTGCGATCGCCTCCATCAATGCCCTCGATCTAGCTTCGAGGTCCAGCTTTCGGCGCTCGGCCGATTGCCTGGCCTCAGTGACATCAACATCCTGTAATTTGCTCAGATCTGCCTTGAGCACGGAGCTATCCTCTTGGCTCTTTCTTGTCTCAGCCAGCTTCGCCTTGAGTTTTTCAACCTCGTTTCCAGCATCTTGCATGCGATCATTGACTTCAAGATAGACGTTCGCCTCGGCGGAAACAGGAAAAACTGCGCAACCAGCTGGGCTGACGCTTTGAACCGGCAGAATGCCGATGTTCACTGGTGTCTTCCCACTGAGTGCCTTGATTGCGGAAAGTTGCGCAGACACCGTGTCGTATGAAATTTGACTGAGAGGCACGATGTAAGCCATGCCTTTGTCCTTGGCAAGATAGTCCGCCAAGAGGGAACGGACGCCTCTCGAGCAGCTCGTAGGCTAGCTCCGATTACGGATCATGGAAGGACTCCTCGAACTCTGGATACTCGGCGATGGAGATCGAAAATGTATCATCGCCTGGTCTGCGTGGTAGCCTCTGCCAAAGCTCTTCAGTCAAGAAGGGCATGAACGGGGAGACGAGCCGCAAGCCAGATTCGAGTGTGGTGTACAGGGTGTCCATGGCTGAACGAGCTTCTTCGAGTGTGCCATCCGAGATTATCGACTTCGAGTTCTCAATGTAAATGTCAAACAGTTCATCGTATAAGAACCGGTAACTGATCTGGGTCGACTTTGCGAACTCGCGCTCCTCGAGGGCTTGATTGATTTGTTGCGCGGCAGCATTCATCTTTGTCAAGATCCATCTCTCAGACAGGCTCTCCTTTCCGGTCAGAGCACCGCTCTCACGAGGAACAAAATCATTGCCAAGCCTGCCAAGGACATACTTAGTAGCTTGATAGATCTTGTTGCAAAGCTTCCGGTAGCCGTGCATCGTCTTGATGTCGAAGTTGATGTCGCTACCGGATGACTGTGTGTAGTTGACGAGCGAGAACCGCAAAGCATCGGCCCCAATATCGGGAATACCTTGCGGGAATGCTTTCTTCTGGTATCTTTCAGCATTTTGATCTCACTTTGGGCCAAGTTGCCCTGCCTGAGCTTCTGGTGGAGGCTGTCAAGACTAATACCGTCAATTATATCAATGGGGTCAACAACGTTGCCGAGTGACTTGGACATCGTTCAACCATCACTGTCGCGAATCAATCCATGGCAATAGACCTCAGTAAATGGCACTTTGCCAGTCAATTTCAGAGAGAACATGATCATCCGGCTTACCCAAAACGGGGTAATGTCCCAGCCAGTCTTCAAAGTCGTGTTTGGAAAATATTTCTCAAGATCTTCTGTCTTATCTGGCCATCCAAGGGTACTGAAAGGCCAGAGTCCAGCGCTGAACCAGGTGTCCAAGACATCCTCATTACGTTTAAGTGTAAGCTTACCTGGAAACCTTTGCTCTGCTTTTTCCTAGGCCTCAATTCTGTTCTGCCACATACCCAGTATTTGTCATCGGCATTACCACCGGCGTCTTCGCCCTCAACGCTGACGAAGTATGCCGGTATTTGATGACCCCACCACAGTTGCCTTGACAGGCACCAGTCCTGTAGGTTTTGCATCCACTGCAAGTATGATCGCTTTTGCACATCTGGCCGAATGACCAGCTCACCAGTCTCAACCACTGCAATGGCGGGTTTCTTAGCAGATGACCACAGCACCAATGAACCTATGAATGCATACGTTGGGCGGTGGCATGGCGATGACATATTTTCCTCTCGTCTTGACACTGCCATCCTTCTCTGTCTGAGGCTGAAACAACGCCTGCTTTTCCCAGAAGCTGTACCACGGAGATTCGACGACCTTAGGCAGGTAGGCCTTGTGGTGGTCGTCGTCCAATGGCTTCAAGATCTTGCGCTGCCCAGCAGGCGTGTTCTCGACCCAATCCTTGGCCTCGACCGCAGGAGCGCCCTGACTCTTGACCTTCCTGTCTAATTTCTGCTTCGCTTGCTGTGCGAGCTTCTCCTGCTCCTGCTTGAACTTCTCAAGCTTCAGCCGTTACCTCTCACTCATGAGCCGCTCGGGGGGCTGCGTTGAAGGCATCCTGGATGGTGGCAGATACAAGGCGGCAATGGACGGCTAATGTAGTAAGTGTTCGGGTCAGAGGACAAAAGCCAAGACGGTTAACGGAGATCGAGAAATATGGGAGCCGTGGAAGTGGAAAGGTGCACTGCCAGTACATGTAGCCTTGGAGGCTCAAGTGGTGAGTCACGAGTTTTTCCGATGCCGCTCTCGAGATGTGTGTCACCCTTAATCATGGGCGGGAATCGGGTTTTGCGAAAGCGAAAATCATTCGATTCAAGCCTGCACCTACTCGGGGAAACGCACTTCTTAATCAATTTCCTAGAATCATAAGTGGATGCTGCTAGCTATAATGTAGTTGTTAGCTTGGAGGTCGCGCTTTGAGGATTTCGCTAGCACTCGGCCACTGCGGGATCCTGCCCACTGAATAGCTGGACCATAATGTAGCCTTTCGAAGGTGGCCATAGCGCACTGGGGTCATAACCCAATGTGACGAATATAATTTCTAAGGTAAAACGTAGAGTGAATGTCAGTACCAGGGTTTCTCTGCAAAATTACATAGCGCGTACGATTTTGAACAAAAGAAATAAATAACCAAGCAAAGAGTAGTTGAAGTTTGATGTATAACTTCACGAATAAAAAGTTTATGGCTTGCTGAGTTCCTTGGTTAGATCAGGACATGTTCATTCTATATTTGATTTTAAGGATACCCAAGCTACAACAATCGTTTCATGAAGAAGCAGTCGTTTCACTATGGAAAAACGCTCGTCAGGGCACTACCATAATCTGTGTACGAAGACTCCATCTTCTCAATATCATAATCATTCCAGTATCCTCCGCCAGCGACGTCGCTATTCTGATTCCAGGTGCTGAATTTAGTCATTGCTTGTGCAGGTGTGGTGCCGTATGATGGCTTCGAGTCATTGACCACCCAAACGATAGGCACAACCTTCATCCCCAGCGACGTTTGCCAGCTTCCTGGATCATTTCCTGCCCCACCATCATAGCATTGAAGATAGGTCCTATCAAGAAGGTCGCTGAGTTGCTGCTTAAGAGAAGTCCAGAAGCTTGTATTCGTGTAAGGCGTGATAGCGTATTTATATCCAATATTCCCAAGCATCTGCGCGAATTTGACAGTACTTGTAACGTCGTAGATTGACTCATCATCGTTGTTGACGGCATCGAGATTCCATGCTGTTTTCAGCGCCGCAAAATTTTGATACAGCGGTGTTTCAGGACCAGTCCCAGGGCTGGCTACCAGTTCGGCAACATGGGCGGAGTTCATGCAGATCTCAACTCGATCAACGCTTGTAGTGCCCGTCTTGAACGACTGGACCTTGTCGGAAAGCGCGCTGCCACCAACATACGTTCCATTGGAGGCGACCAAGACGTCCGAACTTCCAGCTGTGTTCGAATAATACATGATATCGCCATTATCCAAGATACCAACGCCAAACATGATGAGACTATTGAAACCTGATGTTTTGATAGACGTAGTGTCCGATACCATTACATCTTTGAAGAGGAAGATGCTTCTGATGCCAGCTGCAAGGACATCTTGAACGAATATCTCGAGCAAAAGAGCTCGGATCAGATTGTTGAACCGCATATTTCGATTGGAGACTGCCGGTACGACTGGACGAATTGAGTCGCTGTCGATAATCCGACACGCACTGAAAACATCTCTTATAAGTCCTGCTTATCAACGCGGAGAACCTCCCACCATGAAAAGAAGCCAAGAAATCGGCAATCACAGATCATACGACGGCACTCCACTCCTGCACCGCAAGACATAGTAACGTCGCAAGAGCGCCGAGGGGGATGAGGGGTAACGTGTGTTTTGGAACCTCGAAATACGAGCTCTTGCTACCTGATATCGCGCCCGCGGCTAGAAGGACGAAGATCACCAACCGGTATCATTCGGTGCTCCACAAATAAAGTCTGCGCGATGTTACCATCAAAACTCTAACTTTAAGTGAGTTCGGCTGATCATATTGGGAGTTCTAGACTTTACAAAACGCTTAAGCATAGCTTAACCTTGATCTCGAATCTGGAAGCCTCCGGGTAGTATGTTGACACTCACTGGTGGCTTTTGTTATGCCGCTTCCAGTCCCCAGATTGTGTATCTGCCGTTGCACTCCAATTCCCTATTTGGCAGGTACGTAAGTCGCAGTTACAGGATTGTAACACCACAACTGGGGCATGAGAACGTAGTTAAGTGTTATCGAAGAGCTCCATGTGCTCATGCCAAGCCGTCGTCGACATGGATGGAGGGGAGTGATAAGCACCTGCGAACTTAGACAGGCTCATCGTAAATCGCATATCTTATCCTTGTCTCTCTCCACTCAAAAAATACTACAAATATACGGCAAAATGTTAGGGTCCCCTAAGGTGCATGCCCCGGAGGCGACATCGGAAATGAAACTTTGTAAGGTATGGATGGAACGTTAGTCATGCGCTGTCATGTCGTGCATTCTTACTCATATGGCGGAGTCTGCCTCCGTACTAGAATATGTTCAGTATTGTAAATGGACGGAGTTAATGATTGATAGACCTACCAAGTACATGATGAAGTTAATGGGAACAAACAGAGCGGCAATAGCTCCGAGGAGGGAATTTCCCGCGCCAACACCAAGCTTGCTGAACATCGATCGTGCCTATAAAAGATTAATTAGAGCTCGTGATTAGGAAAGGCAGGCACAATAATCTTGGTCAACTTACAAACAGTGGAAACACTGCTCCGAAAGAGGCACGGAAGAGTCCGTTTCCCGCAAAGACAGACGCTGCATAAGCGGGGTATGACATGCTGAGATAGTTCAAGACACCGTTGAAGAATGTAACCAAGGCAACCGCAAAAAATGAAGAGCCGATGACAGGAACAATCCAATGGATGCTATCTCGAGCGGTCCAGCCGTACCAGAACAAGCAAACCGGCAGCGATATGGCACCGAACCATGTCGGTGGGAGGACGTGCTCAGGTCTGAAGCTGGGCCTAGCAACGCTTGGGACCAGGACTCGCTTCACCCAAACCAAGTAGCAGGGTACTGTGATTACGCTGCCCACGAAGATGCCGAGATAAACAAGGCCTTGACTTTGTGTGCTGAATCCGTAAATGCCGCCAAAGACCAAAGGGAAGGATTCAAACCAAATGAATAGAACGCCATACAACAGGGCCGTGTACAAATCGACCACGAAGACAATAGGCTCTGCGAAAGTTAGTTTGAACGCTCTTCCGAGGACGGCGAGGTGGTCCCTCATGGTATGGTTAGCCATGTCTATCTCAGACTGGCTTCTAAATCGGTCATCACCAGAGGCCAACCGCAATCGCTTGGCTCTCCGATATAAGATGTTGGCCTCGTTAGTCTCAGGCAAAAAGAAGAACAAGAAGATCCAGCAAAAAGCGCACATCCAAGTGAATGTCCATATAGTCCACCGCCACCCGTAGACTGGGGCCACAAATCCTCCGATGAGTGGGCCGAAAACCGGGCCACACACGCCAAATGATGACCAGATACATATTCCGAACGCCGCCCGTGCTGGCCCGTAGACATCCGTGATGGTAGCGCCGCCGGTTGCCAGAGTAGGGCTACCGACGAAGCCGGTCAATGTCCGGAAAATGAGGAACATGGTAATGTTTGCTGCAAACCCAGTGGGGAGCTGGAGAAGGATGAAAGCAAACAATGTCCAGACGTAAATGGGGTTGCGCCCAAGTTTTGGGACCTCAGACATTGGTGACCACAGCATAGGACCGAAGCCATAGCCGCTGCCGGAACTTGGGCGTCAGCTAGCGCTCTACCGCCATAGTTCGGCCGGGGTCTGCGGTTCGTACTTACACACTGAAAAGCGACAGTCCCAGCGTTGCGACGATTTCGCTCACGCCAAACTCCTGCATCAGACTCTCTTCGCCGGGTACGTATAGAGAGCTAGCAATGTAAACGACAAAGTTAAGAATACACACTTGGGAAGCGATTATGAACTTCCATGTCTCGGACCAGTTCTGAGGGTTCTAGGTTGCTCCTTAGCCTCAATGACAAAGTTACTCATGGGTATGATGCATACCTCTGCGTCGTCGGGCCCGTACCATTCTATGAGGTGGATGTCTTGGTGTCTTCCGAAAGCCTGAACAGGGCTGGGTCCATTTACTTGCTCCGCTCCATCGCGGTATGCCGATGTAGGTTTGGGGGGCTTTTTCTCCTGGCTTTCCCTTGCAGCTTGGGAGGAGTCCGAGTTCCCAGGTGAGTAGCCGATTCTGTTACAAGAAGAGTTTTCCTTGTGCAAGGATCTTTCCCATAAAGAACGATCGACTTCGTCCGGATATGGAAACAGCCTTTTGTTTGATAGGAGGCGGACAGCCTGGCCAAAGGCGGTATCGCGGAATTGAGTAGTCATCTTAAATGTAAAAGGTGATCGAATGCAAGTTTAAGAGAAGACATCTAGCAGCAATTTCTATTCCATACTAATATAGTTCTTTATGGGATGGGTTCTTATCATTCAGGTCCAAACCAGCGCAATCTGGGTCTACAGGCAGCGGGCTGACGGGGGATGAATTAACGCCGTGGACGGCACCGCACGCCGTTCCCCGTAGCATTTGGCTGATCGAGGAACATTCATACTCTCAGATCTTTCGCTTAGAAGTTGGATGCTCATTGCTGGAAGAGATGGCACAGGACAGGGATCTAAGCTTAACATAATGGCAGTGGGTAGCTACGTCTCACGGACTTAAGAGGACCTAAGCCCGCAGCCACCGCTACGATCTACAATATGCTCCACTGGCAATATCCGTACAATGTACCTGGTTTCCCAGACGTGAGCCAGGATACCTGAGCCCCGAAATCCGGGCCTCCGAGATTGGATGGTATGTCAAAACTGCCTAGCTACCTCAATACTCGGAAGTCCGGGTCATGCATGACATCCACCTATTTCATCGAACTTGCAACATGCAGGAGAAGGGCGTCGATGCATCAATCAATACGCTCACTGCGACATGATAGGGTATGTCTACTTAGACCGACTGCCGTGGCCCGTGTTGGCGTTGACTCCATTCTCTAGACTAGACTGGTAATATCGTCGCAATTGCAAATGCTATACCATTATACGCCAACACACTATACGTCTCGAAGCATTAGAATACGACCTTACTATGCTTCTTCGAAGATGAACCACTAAAATCTATTACATATAAACAACAGAGACGTAGTAAAAATGCCAGATTTCCCATTGTCTGTTACGTGCTTAAGCTCAGTGTCAATCGAAATACTTTCGGTCCAGCTTCCAGTGGTCCTAAGGTCCACAATCCAGTGTTATAACAGATGCGACGAGATAGGCATCTCAATCGACTTGCGGACGCGTTCGAAATTCCCACAATGATAGCCAAAACTCATTATTGGTAGAATCGAACGACATCTCGCTTAAGGATATTTCGAGATAGACCACCCTGGGTAAACATCTAAATCACTAGTGCCGAACCGATTTTCTCTCAGGGTTATTTTTCGACCAACATCTAGTTCAGCACACAAAGATACACCCTAAACAACTATGGGGGAACACCGATTATATCGCACTGCGAATCAAGCCATCTACCTCGCGTACTCAAGGCCCTGGAAATCATCTAACCTGACGTATAGCTATTTCTAAGTTATGCTTGGGAATATATATGATATTTAGGTAAGTGAGTTGTGGGTTACGACATAGAACACCCTTACAGCCCGCTTCAGTCTATTCTTTGTGCCGAGGCGCTGTATAGCGATAGCTTCACTTGGAAGAATGGAAACAGCACTGCGTTCGCTACGAGGTGTCGCCACTTTGCGAAACGAAACGGACATATGCAGACCTCAGGTACGAAAGAGGGTCTGGCCTGACTGCTGCTACAATATAGGGATGGCTTTCGCAATTGTGGTTACCTGCATCCAGGTCAGTGCTTCTTGACATTAGATGGCGATCGCAAGTGACGACGACATGGTCAGTAATTAGTGGGCCTCAACGCGGGCGAGACCAGTTCATCTCAATGCTCCTCCATTTGAGCTATCTGAGGGTCCATATCATTTGCTGATATGAGTGTTTGAAATATTTCCCATCAAAGTGATATAAATAGGGGACAATGCCCGCCGTATCCTTCACGTGGAAGCCAACTAACGTCCTATTTAGCATAGAATCCGACATTTCCGGGGCACTCATGCCGCAAACCATTAGTAGCATATAGAGACAGTATTCTTGAATGTCATTGAACTGACGTTCAAACATGGGAATCAAGGTCAGACTTAGCGTAGAACCCGGAAGCTATGGGTGTAGGCACTGGTATCCTGAGCATACTTAGCAAGGCAAAACAAATAGCCCATACATTTGACGTCGACGCATTCAGCACATCAATGACATACTGAGGCCTGGTGGTAGATGGTGCAACTGGGGGAAGCTCCGTATTCACCCAGCCCCTATTTCTTGCCTTGAAGTACGTCACCGCTTGCTTGATGGAGTGAAGAGAGCTAACGCAGTTAAGACATTCAATGGCAATTTCACTTACCGCCGTCTCCAGCAGGACTTTGCTGGACGATCGGTTTGACAACACTCACTCAGGATAATTGTGGTACCCAAGAGCAATTTTGGTACTCGTTCCTAGGCCTACTTACTAGGGCACACAATGGCCAGCATAATTTCGCTTGAAGTATTGCTTTTTGATGAACTGGGGTGACCATTTTAGACGAGGACATCTTTCGGTTACATCTCAACATCAAATAGTACTTCCGCACAACGACACTATGCTTTAACGCCTTTACGCCGTCTCTTATAAATTTGCCACGCCGTGGGTCGAATATGTTCTGCCCCGTATCCAAACCGATAAAAGAGCGATCCCCAAACGTGGGGCGTGGTTCCACCGGCTGGATAACCGGTAATAGACTATTGTTCGGGAGTCGGAGTGTGGAATGCGATTGGCTACCGAGAATGGAATAATCGAGAACTAAAGTAGCAGTGTGGAGATGAGAACTGACATATCTTGCATCTTCAGGGGCCGTGGGTAATGGTAAGTCAGTCTAATTCGTGGATGCTACGGCAGGGGTCAGGACAGGATAATAAGATTAGGCATTCCCCGGAGATGGCGTAGATATTGAGGAGTCAGAAATCGCAATGCAGGTTTTGATCGTCTTACTATATGATGCTTTGACAGTATCGAATGAACGCGATGTCAAGGCAACTCGTCATTGGTCCTCTTTAAAACATTGTAGAACCGTCTATGATAATAATAACAGTGTACAACTTAAATATTGCCAGACATCAGAACACCAATTCTACGTCGAGTATGAACCGAGTTCATTGCCGAGAGTCCATTTTTATCAGAGCCTCAAATCAATAGATAAGCTTTCTTGGTCGGCTCACCGTTTTCTCCGACTTGGCCAGGCCAAGCTCAATTCTCCCTCGCGGCAGCTAAAGCCAAGCCCGACCCCTCTTGAGTTAGCAGCACCTGCTTCGAAGTGGCAAGAGCAGCTATCAAAACGGAAATAATATCCAATAGCGAGCTCTTCGGGCGGAGCTCTGTGTCAATTTGTGTAAATGGTATGCGGCCGGAAACGCGGCCCAAGGTAGTGTACACACCCGGTAGCCGGTTAGTTTACCCCAGGGAGTCATCCGCTTTTGTAGCTCGTAAATACGCTGTGACCTTACCTATTATCGTGAGTAGCCATTTTGGTCGATGTACTGGGAATTTCTTCCCAGAGCGCTAAATCGTCATCATGTCGCAAGATTGTTTGTCTGGTATGAAAGACTCGTCCAGCTGAGCTCCGAGTCAAAGTGCCGAAGAGAAACACAATTGCTAGTTTACGCTACGCAGGTTGCAGTGTTCCGAATTAGTGATGCGTCGGCATCGCAACTATGAAGTCGTGTTCCATGGGGTCTAATTGATATCTAATAGACGCCAATCCCACTGATCAACATCAGCTCTTCTAGCACGAACCGTTCGGCTCAGCATCCCGGCTGCCGGCTGCCCGATGCGATGAACATTACATCAATCGCGCTAAAGGCACGACTTCCCAATCGGTATAGCACTAACATTCAACAGGTCTTCTCCGGCAAGCCACACACCCGGCGCAGATTTTGACTTGAGGAATTCCGGCAGTGGCTGTCTTCTAGAACTCTTTCCAACCAATTGGAACTTCTATACATACACATAGGTAACCCACTACCTTAAGAATGGCTTGCATGGCATGCGAATGCGGCTCTGTGCTCCGGCAGTTCGATGCGGCATTGAGCGACGGCGGCCGCACTGAGACATCGACGCACCGAATCGCTCAACAATAATACTCAGCCATCAAGCAACACCTGCAATACGTCTTCTCTTGCGCAACCCTGTCTAATTGTTCAGCTACGGCACAGCAAGGCCCATCTGCTTCAGCTTTACAACAATGCGGAGCTGCCAACTTACGACAGTGTGGAATTACTTGGGAATCACCCCCTGAGTTACCTCAGTGGACGACCAGGGACCCGGAACTACTACGCGTGTCATGACAGCATGCACGAGATATGCACAAAATCCACTTGGATCTTGCTGGGTCGGCACGCAATTGGCTCAAATCGCAGTGGCGGCGGCTGGTCTCGAGATAGCCGCCGTCTAGTGCTGAACACTAAAGCGCACCAAGGGATCAGAGCGCAGATCTTCGACTCCTAGATTTTGCCTCTGGCTTCCATCGCTCTTCCATCGTGCCCGTCAGTTCCTGGTCAGTTGAAGCACGACAAAGGTACCCCGGTTGCCCTGATTCTGGTCTCGAACATGTCGCAGGCATTGACCGGCTTGGCAATCTTCTGGCCAAGCCATAGCCAATTTAGTCCCCGGCCCGATTTGTCCTATTCAGCCAAGCTTTCTCATCCGATCACCCTTCTAGCCCATGACAGCAAATTTGTCTAGTCCCTTGTTGGCCGTAGCTTGTCCGTAGCACAATGGAGAGCCGCCTAGATAGTGGCACCACACGTGTGGATTCCATGGCCTTGGGTCCTTCTTTTCTTGATATAATCCGTGTACTCTCGCTCTGAGTCGCATGCCGCCTGATAACCGACCGCGTTTCAGGGTCCCTTGCTAATAGCGAAAGCATCATTCTGCCTTTTGTAATTTTTTTCCTCCCTAGTACTACCTGTCACTCCTTTACGCCGTGTAGGCAAACTCTATACGCAATGGCAGTCGAGAATCGCGGGCAGCAGATTTCTGCTATCGCCTGGACGTTCCTGACTGTTTCGAGCATTGCGACTCTTCTTCGAATTTATTGTCGTGGTTGGGTCCTGAAAGCATTCGGTTCTGACGATTGGCTCGCCGTTGCTGCTCAAGTACGCTTCGCTGTCTGCTATATCACTAGTGCTTCGCTAACATGTGACAGATTCTGTTCACCATCTTCTGTGCTTATGAGATTACTGGTGTGCATTATGGTACAGGGCAGCACATCAAGAATATCGCGACGGAAAACATCCCCAAGGCAATGCAGGTAAGAAGCACTACCAACAATCAATCAATCAATCAACGTCGAGGATGCCAGGTCTAATTCGCTACAGATGTGGTGGACATGTGAACCGCTTTACGTCCTAGCGAACATGGCCATCAAAGCTAGTATTGCCATTTTCTTACTTCGCCTCTGCATCACCAAGCTCCACAGAGTCATCATTTGGACCGTCATCGGTGTTACGGAACTTTACAGCTTGTTCTTCTTCCTGCTGTTCGTACTACAATGCCGACCTACGTCTCTGTTCTGGCTCCGCTACACTTCGAGTCCTCCTGAGGGAAGCTGCTTGGATGCATCGGTCGTCGCAAAGGCTTTCTACGGTTACTCTGCTGTCAGTTGCTGGACCGATTGGACATACAGTATCCTCCCAGTCTTCCTCGTTTGGAACCTCCAGATGAACACGCAAGTGAAGCTCTCTGTGATAGCTATTCTCGCGGCGGGTGCTATGTAAGAACATCTTTTCGCTCGGGCAGCCTGAAACAGTTACTAATCTATTTAATCATACAGTGCATCTAGCGCAACCATTGTCCGTTTCCCTTACCTCTACTCGTTGACCGACATCGACGATTTCCTTTACTCCACCTCCGATGTCGCGATCTGGTCGACCGTTGAAACCGGCCTCGGTATCACTGCAGCTGGTGTCGCCACCCTCCGACCTCTTCTCAAGACATTCTTTGGCGGGGGCTCCTCTGCACGAGGCAATGGAACCTCGGCTCGACAATGGCACAGGACTGGCAGTGAGCACCCGCAAACGAAGGGCGAAGGAGGCGCTTTTGACATGCACGACATCACCAGCAAGAAGTTCGGAGTCACGACTGTCATCGGCGACGTGGATCTCGAGGGCCAGAGGGCCAAGGGCGATGCGGGATCCGAGGCTTCAGATTCCCTCAGGGACCTAGACGACTGGAACAGCAGCCAATCAAATCTCGCGGACAAGGCCCACGAAGAGCCGAGGGGCAACAACGCCTGGAATATCACAGTCAAGAAGTCAATCGTCCAGACCAGAGATTAGGATGCTTGCGCGGTTTGCTCTACTTCGACGACATAATCATAACACGCACTGTAGCTCTAATGAAGACGTCCGACTGGACAAGGAATGCGAAAATACCCATGGAACTTAAAATACTTAATTAATACAATATTTACAACCACTTATTGCAGCAAGTTAGGATTCTCTCAGTAACCCCTGCCACTCAGATCGTGCCGAGCCCGTCACACAATTCACAACAAGTCAGATATTATGATTTCCTTGTCTTTGCGCGGATGTCATCTGTTATGTACAACGCACCACGAACGAGTCATACGATGTTCGCGATAACGGTGCGATGATATTGCACTGACTCGCGTCAAGACGCTTAGTTCCCGCCGGTCAAGGGCCAACTCCGATTTACCGAACTGGCAGGTTGAGAGCCGGTACGGCAGTGTAGAGGCTCGTTCGCGGCACTTGTTAGTGCAGTGATTGGTTGAGACGCGGTCTTTCCGAGGCGGCCGCCAGCTTCCGGAGTTCGCAAACGTCGTCGTGTTCGTCTTGTCATTAGATTAGTCTTGTTGATAGGAGAAGTACAACAAAACAGCCAAAATGAGGGCCCAGAAAGGAGACGTTATTTCGCATTTGTTCCATTGACGTAGCAGTGGGGAATCTTCCGATCTCTGTGCGCTTCAGAGCCCTGTGAACCCGCCCCCCCTTCACGCTTGTTACCCACTGTGGAAGCTGCACGGCCGGGGTCTGCAGGGCATCACTCCACAGTCCCCAGCAGCAAACTTTGCCCTCGGAATATTACAGTCGATCATTGGGCCCTCCACGGGGAAACATTCCCAAAGCGACGACTCACACCCCTCTAAACACGGGGGGCCATCGTACGACTTTGGAGAATCGGCAAGCCGCATCATGTCAAACATTCGGCAACCCGATCAAGTCGACAGCCCTCTTCGGACCGTGAGTGCTGTACACAAAACGTAGAGGCCCCGTCAAACCCTGTCAGGTCGTGGTGGGGCCGACAGAGCTGAAAAGTCGCGAAATTGCGACACTAAACAGACATGCCTTAGCTGCCAAGGGCGCTGATCACGTCGCCTTAGTTATACGTACTAAGCATCCCAGGTCCCCATCCATATTCTTTTCGATCACCTGACTTTTTGCCAATTTCGACCCTGTCACGATCCGTCTACACAAGGGATCGTTGCCTCTCTCTGTTGCCTGCCACGGCCAGTGCTGCTGACTTGCATCTTGGTGGCAGTGAGCCAAACACAAGGCCCACTGGGTCGCGAGACGCTTCACATTATTTGAGCACGGCCTCCGACGTTCGTCACTCAATGCTAGGAAATCCTGGTGCTAAACCTGACAATTGCTGGCTAGAAATTCGCCCAAAAGGCCAATTTACGCAGCGCGACGGCCATCAGGACAGCTATACCCCGGAGGCATTGGCTGTCATGGATGTGGGCTTCCCTTTTTCTGGGCGCCGCGAATTGCATTCCCAATGGACTTAGCACTTCCGTGGATCGTCTCTGGATAGCAACATGAGTTTCCAAGCTGGACATATACCTAACCAGCGCACCCCAACGCTGACTACTTGAGACATAATGCCCGACACGGTCGTCCCTGTCTTACCAACTCTGACTGTCTACATACATACATGTAGTTAGCGCCTAAGATTTGCGATGCAGCAAGCGCTGGTGGGGTCCCATTGCAGCGCGTGCAATTCCGAACCTGCACATGCCGTCAGATCTCTAGTTAGTGTAGGCGATAAACAATACATGTACTGATAAGATATACGACGACTTGCGACTGGTGACAACGAGGGACCTCGGGATTCACAGTGGTACAGATAAGGACTTTACTTACTACACGTGTATTGCCATGGTCCTCTGTCAACTCTGCTGCTTTTGAACGTACTCACAAGCAAATCACTCGCCTCTGCCACCAATTCCCAGTGACCCCAAATGCTCTAGCCGATGATTTCATCATCTATGGACACTTCAGGAATTTGCACTGGCACGAGATGTAGGCTTCATATACGGTGGCAGCTTCGTCGACCCAGTTGTACTCGGAGAGGCCGCTTTGCACCTCTACAGTCGTTCGGTGTCCATGCAACTATATTACGGTAATAATGACACTGCCGGGCTGCAGTCGTGCAACAGACCCTACTGAGAGAGTCTCTGCAAGACGTGGAACATGTCATCCGCTACCTTTTCCAGTTCATCGCTGAAAATGATGAGCTTGAATACACAGCATTGCTCGTGTGGGCATATTGGCGGAGTGCTGCTGCCTTTGCTACCGATCCCCGGGATTATGTCTATGGAATTGTCGGTATTGCTGATGCCATGATGGATCGGCTGCGGTCTGCAAGAAACTGTGATGCGCAAAGCTGTGCATCATACTCGCCACTTCAAGCATATTACTCCTTCACGATAGCCGAGGTTTTCCGTATGTTTATTACTCGGCTCCTGCAAGGCAGCGTTGGTATACGAGCGATATCACGTATACAAGGTGGCAATGATGGCAAGTACAGACACGGCCATGCATATCAGCGACGCACATTGCCCACGTGGGTTGATGAAGAACAGGAACTGCCATCCTGGATCCCAATTTAGCTTTTCGAGAGTGTTTCCCATTATCGAGTCATGGAGCACTTCAAGTGCAGCACAGCAGTGCACCACACAATTTGTTTGGTTAGGAAGTTGAGCTAAATCAGCAGAGATACCACATTGACGGCAACGATCTTCATATCTTCGGTCACCGCATTGGTGTTGTTAAAAAGGTCTCATCCCCACTTCCATACACCACGGAACTAGCACCTTGTATCGAGTTTGGGTGGAATGTCATGCGGGCGCTCAAGTACTTCTCCGAGGGTAATTGCAAGACGGGAAACACTTCGGTCGAAGCTCTCTTCTCGTCTCTAGGCCTAGGTAACTGAAAGACAACCACGGGCGGCCCCAACGCACGCATGCCAGCTTTTTATGACTTCGAAGAGTTTCTCGCGGTCAGCCTCTCCATCTAGGGCTGCGTTCAAATGGGCAGTGATTGCTCTTGGTAAAAATGTTAGCATCGATCAAATGATCACGAAAGATGAAATTCTGCAATTAGCTCTTACTCTTCCCGATCTTCAAACCTCGAGCATCCTTGAAAATACGTTTGGGGGCTGGAGGGCTTTAAAGTGAGTGTTTCACTGGCCAGAGTCTCTGCCATGCATCTCCGACTTAATTGAACGCTTGGCGAGCGTCTGCGGCTTTTTTGTAGCCTACCTCAAATACGTTGGGGTAGACGAGTGATCACACTGTCTATGGATTCCAATCACATCGGATTCAGGTGTGGTGGCAGTCCCAATCACGATCCGGACCAAGCAGGGGCAGGTCTTCTCGGTCTTGGTCCGCATACACCCCGAGAGGGTGACGAAGTCTCGGTTCTGCAGGGATCACAGATGCCTTATGTTCTCAGACCGCTCTATGAGAGTGATGGTGATCAAGCAAGCGGGAAGAATCACACAATGGAGAAATCGTTCAACAAAAAATAATCATCACCAGTAACTGGTCGGTCGCAAAAGATCCCTGACAACGTTCCAGTCTATAAGCTTCAAGGCGAAGCTTGGGTGGATGGGATACTGGACGGTCAGCTGTTCCAGTGCGGAGATAACGATTTATACTTGGAGGAATTAATTCTACGATGGAATAGATGTTAGCGTGGGGTTGGAGGCCAGCACCCCGTATGATGGGTCCAGCAGCTGCTGCTATGATGGTCAGAGAGCCTGCGTGTGGATGATCATGGATGGAAGATTGCCATGAGGCTTTCATCTTGTCCGTTGTATTTTTAGTTCCCCAGGGAGGCTTACTTCCGAGGCGATGCTCATTAATTCGTCTAACTCTAATGGATTTAGTCTAGGTGGAATTTTCTTCGACTCTAAGACCCCTTTTTTGGTGGTCGTTGTTCACTAATACGGGTTATCAAAAGATACTCTAGCTACCTCTTCATAAACTTGTGAGACCGTCATACTATAGTCCGTCTTGAAGCTCTCTAGATGACCCAGGTAGTCCACCATTCCCCATATGCCAAATATCTTATCGCGGGGGTCTGTACAATACTTGTGTCGCATGCTGTGTGCGATATCCAGGAGATCAGGAGCTGCTCGTGTGCAAAGACCAAAGCTCTTGCTGTGATGGTTCATGTCCCGATAATCCAATATCTCCAGAAGGGGTTGCATCCTGACCCTATCGAGTCCTAGCTCTGTCCACTCAGGCAGGATCTCTGCATATTTTATCATACGAGTGAAATGCCTAATGCCAAAACAGGGGGCCGAATCCAACCCAACGCAATCCTCTCCACAAATCAGTCTTATGTGTTGAGACCGACCAACGTCCTGTACGACCCACATCCTTTCAAACCACGGCCGGTTCATCACATCCTGCAGGCCACGGGACACAAGGAATTGAGGATATGTCTGCCATACTGGACGAGGCTGCGGCCGCTTCTCGTTAGCGAAGTAGCCGAGAATCTCCATTCCTATACGACTATGCGGGTTGCCAGGTCCGAGCCAGACGAGAACAGAACCAGCTATCTCATAGATCAATCCCATTTGAGCGACTTGTTCACTTCTCTCTGACATATCTTGCTGATTGATGCAGATGTAATCGATCCATAGTTTTCTGGGTCTGTCTGGGTAACGCAAATGACGAAGCGCAGTTGCGAGTGATTTTGTGACGAGGACCACATGACCATCAACCAATATATTACTTGCGTCTGTGATATCGCCCCAGACATAAGAAAGGGCTTCGTACGATTTGTCTTTTGATAACCGACCCCATGAACTATGCTCAATTCGACCCGATACTGCATCTCCATTCGACCCAGGGAACAAAACGAATGTTCGGATCTTGCCCTTTTCTAACGGCGAGTACTGAATCCGAGCTCCATCCTACGCTGGAAATTAGTTTATCCGATAGTATAAGCGTGAGTGTCAGTAAAACTAGGGGCCCTCCACCTTTGCCAAGGGTGCATCATGAGTTTGATCGTCCTGCGCGGTAATCTGAAGCCAACACCCGAATGAGAGAGAATATGATCCCAAGAATGGAGAAAAGAGCCCCCATGCAAACGACCTGAAGTCTATGTTCCATGCTTTGTCGAAGACACTCCGAAGGGATAACGACATGTGAACTGCCGTAAGTGAATGAACTACAGTAACGGGTGAATACTAATTACTGGTCTACGACGACTTGAAGACGAGCTATCAAAGAGATAACAAATATTTTTGGTTGTGATCTTTTGAAGACCTTTTACATTAGTGCTATGGCAAAGAAATGCTGGTAAAAAAGGTGTGAGGCTGTGCCTGGCTGACGACCTTCTACTTGGTTCTGTTCCCCACTCAAAGTCATGTGACTTTACTTTTCGCAACACCAAGACAGCCTCGACTAACTAGGACGTCAGCTGCTTGTATGGCTTTTAGACTGGTCGAGTGGGAGTGTTGCGTACTGACATGAGTCTGCTGCTCGGTGAGCGCGCCAGCGCAAATAGGTAGACTGCACATTTCTTCAAAAGCGGTAAGGGAAGTGTCGCTTGCCAACCGGTTGAGGCGGAGTATCACGTTCATATCAGTACAGCTGAGTGCATAGACCGCTTTGCACATGACGGCAATATATTTACCTAGATCATAAGTTTTGAATAGCCGAGGACTCTTCTGGCCCGACAATTGTGGAAATCATGGACCCATATACGCTTGCATCTACTCCTACTATATCGACATTTGAAATACTCGTTAGCCCCATCGTCAATTATGAAATAAATATGCTTGTGCCACCATTTAACACCTTTAGATATGATATGTACACGAGGACGCCATAGTCGATTCTGGTTGGATATCAGTATTCCATTGCCATATGCAGATCGTTGATCGTTGATCGGCCGTCATTGTGGGTAAGATAAACTATTGTTGTCTTCTTGAACAGGAGAAGCTTGTACCAGTGATGCTGGCTTATTATTTATTACTTTTCATTATGGTAGTGCGATAATGTACGCATTAAAACATCAAGGGCGGGAATTCACAGGTCTCAGTGATTATGAACCAGTAATAATGCCATGCTCTGTACCAAACGCTACTAAATTCATTATAACCCGGAGCATATGATGGGTGTGACCAAAGAAGGGCCAGCCTTTCGCAAAGGATGAGATGAAGAAGAGATCCGCTATGGATTAAATGGGTGAGCATAGCTGAGTTTACATATGCTGTGCGCGCAAACCTACCTTGCTTTTTTAGCGCGACGGTTTACAGATTCTTCGCTAAAACTCATATGCTTAGTTAGCCATTTAAATTCTGTTTTACTTGCTGTTTTCCTATTGGCCTCGTGCATCGGTTGCGAACATGGAATACGTGCTTTTAAATCCGTATCTCCCACAAGGTTTTGTTTCCCGGGTAGTCCCTTAATATCCTAAAACCGCAGGTTTGGATGGTGAAGTCGACAGATCACCGAACAGCCCGGCAAGCTGACTGACCTCCACTATTGGGCCGTTCGCATTCGCGTCAAGAGGCATCGCAGTGTCGCTGGCATGTGACAAGCGAGATGGGCGATGGGACTCAGGGACAATGATCCGTGGCCGAGATGTAGGATCAACTAGCGCTGTTTTCGGATCTCAGGGAGCGTGTAGCTTTGGAAAGTCAAGGCGTCATACAATCACTGCAGCCACTCAACGACGTCACAGACTGCTGGCGCAGCCTAATTGGGTGGGTACCTGCCTAAGGACTGTTGCCAGGCCACTGGCCAATCGCTACCTCAGTCAACCCAGAATATTTATTGCTGACACTGGCGAGAGAGCGCGTGGGCAATTGAGGCTGACTTCTGCTGGGATAAGCGCCTGTGATGCTAGCGCTCTCGGCGACACCCGCTACTAGACCACTGCTACTCGCACTCGGATCACTGTGTACACCTTGGTCTCAAAGCCACAGCCATAAGAACGGGTCACATCCTTCATAATACACTCGAACACGGCTGGTTTGGTCATTCATGGTTCCAATGATATGCAAACAATTTCATCACCAAATATGTCAATACACACTGTGACGCTTAGGGGTCATAAGGGGCTCCTGGAGCTGCTTTGCAGTCTTCCCATAGACGGCTCAAATGACAAAACCCCTTTGCTTTTTATCCACGGATCATTCTGTTCGGCCCACTGTTACATGAACTTCCTTCCATACCTGGCCCAACATGGATATCCAGCATACGCGCTCTCTGTACGTGGACATGGCGCCTCATGGGCGCAGAGCAAGCTGGTCAAGATGCTCTTCACGAGCATGGACAGCTGGGCAGAGGATGTTCAGGCTGCACTTGCACATATTGGCGATGCTCACCCGGGCGCACCACCTCCCGTATTAGGTGGCCATTCACTAGGCGGGGGCGTGGTGCAGTACATGCTATCGCATGGGCTTGTAGGTGGGGCTAGTACCTCGAATAGGATCTCTGGATTGATCCTCCTCGGCGCCGCTCCATTATTTGGCGGCGGCAAGGAGATGATGGCAAACTGGGGAAAGGCCATACCATCAGATGGCTATCCTGTTTTCTTCAGTGAGCGCAGTCTACTTCATACTCCAGCACATGTCAGGGCATCGTTCTTTAGCGACGAAACAGGCGAAGAGACCGTCCTCAAGTGGATGGAACAATGCAAGACAATGGAAGAGAGTGGCCGCGTCGGCCTTTCAATATTCAAGTCTCTTGGGGAGGCTGACAAGGTGCTGACTGCGTTGGATGGTCTCGGCACTTCCGACAAGTCGCGACGGGTATTCTGCATCGCAGGCTCGGAGGACAAACTTGTCACACCGTCTCTAGTGCTCAGCAACGCGAGCGGTTACGAGGATGTTGCAGACGACATCGGAATGGACAGGGAAGCTTGCATGACGACAATAATTGGCGGCTCCGGTCATCACCTGATGATGGATGCTCATTGGGAGATTTGTGCTCAAGCAGTATTGAGTTGGCTGGGGGGTGAGGCGGTGTCGCAAACATCTTGAATGGTTTATTGATAACCTACTCAAGAACCTTTCATGGGTCCATCAATTCCCTACCATCAGCGCGCCGCGAACACAGGAAAGCTTATGCTGACTCATACGAGGTCTTTCCTGAAGTACACCAACGTCGCGTGCCATACCCTCCCCGTCGAGTCAGTATGGGAGAGGGCATCTTTGACAACATCATACACGACGTACCCACGTCGCTGATACCAGTCGACGTTGCTCACCTATACTTGTTCAACGTCACGTCAGAAGGTAGAAGGACTTGGCGCGACCTACCTTGGGCGCAGGGCGCTTCAGGGCTATCATCCTAGGGCTGTCAACAGCACTATCCTCCTTCGACTCCGTGCAGAGAGTGAGGGCCTTGACACCATATTCCTGCACCGAGATCCTGCCGCCGCTTTAGCTCGTTATGCTGCCTACGATGACAAAGCGACTCACTTTTCGACCGCAGTCATCGCGGCACCCCCGATGCCAGTGCCTTGCAGGGCTCTCGAAACGTACAAGGCCGCGATTGCCCACACGCCGCCATGGAAGGATATGTTCAATAGATTAACTGCGTGATTCGCAACGCATCCATCAAGGCAGATGTGGCCAACTGGAATGAAGCTCTCCGAGTTCGGAGTACGTGGGCGGCCCAAGACGAACGTGCAGGTATCCTGCAGTGGCTCCGCCTCATCTGGAAACTGGCTCAGATGTCTCTGGACGATCTCATTTACACCTTGCAAACCACTGGGAAGGGCCTGATGAACGTCAACCTCGTACACGTGCGAATGTCAATGTTATGAGGTCATATGAGATTGATCACTTACAACCCAGTACATGATCAATTCGCCAGCTTCTTGGAACTTTTGCCAATCTGCTATCTTGTTAATCTTCCACCCACAAGCCACTCGTTGTTGCCTCATTCGCTCAACATGAGCTGGGGAATCCGGATCCCATGGTAAGAGCACTACAGAAGGCCTAAACACTGTGGGTTTGGGAGAGGGATTTGACATGATGGTTCCAGACACTTTTTTGCATCTGGTAGGCCTTCCTCATGTGCTAGATACAGCAACGATTGGATGTCTTCGAGGTGATTTGGGTAGACGAATGTCGGGAAATGCCTATACACCGGATAGGATGATCGAGCAGTCTAATGGTGTATGACTCAATGCCGATTAACGGTCACGTGAGGTCAGTCACGTGATAGGTTTGATTTGGTGTTCCTTGCTCTTTAGCAATGGCTGGCAAAATTGCCTGTATGTAGTTCAACAAATGCGAGTATAATCCATCCTTTCTATGTGTATGTTAATGATCGTGATAAATTGATTTTGATCCTATTCGACGCCTCGCATAGTTCTCCTATTTTGTATTAAGGTGATCCCAGCCTCACTTCAACTCCGACATATAAAATCCAGCTTTTGCCCTATAAATCCTTTCCTAAAACTAAATCATGGGCCATTTAAGTTTCATTCTTAAGTGGCCGACGGGACTTTGACCGAACCGAGCCCAGCACTCGAGAAGCTAGCACCTGCGGCGACGATATCCTTCCAGATGGTAACTTCCTCCTCGTTCCTCGGCGCATATACTAAGGTATATCCCCAAGTCAGAAATGTACCGCTCAGCCTGTGGCGCTGTCCCCACCCCTTCTCTATGACGGTCGCCGAGTCCACCAGACTCAGCACAACATGGGTGCTTCCGTCATGCGGGTGGACGTGGATCAGCTCCCCCCTCGGAAGAAACGGCGGGAGCGCAGATCCTTCCTTCAACTGCACCGCTGGAAACGGCCCCTCGATCCTCGACAGTCCTCGTTGGAAGAGGGACGAGTTCTCGGCGACTAACTCGTCCAGGTATGCGTTCATGGCCTTCTTCATCTCATCCGTGCCTTGCTCCGTAAGCTGTCTCTGCGGCGCCACGAAGCCGCACAGTTCTGGCCGGTCGCCGGAGCGAGGCTTCAGTGATTGCTGGAGATAGGACTCGGTGGAATTGGGTCCGTTGGTCTTGGCTGCCTTGGCCAGATTGTACGGCCTAGGGGCTGTGGTGTCTTTCCTTGACAAGGGGCTTGCGAGTAGCTGCACGCAATATCCCCACAAGTTATCAGGCAGTCCATGGGTGCCCATGGATACGTAGAAGCGGTAGTCGTTGTACGCGACGACCAGGAGGGGCGCCAATGCGGCCCCGGTCGCAATGGCAGCGGCACTGAGGGGTTGATTCCTGACGAAGGACTGAGCCGAGCTCAGGTGATGGCTTATCGCTTCCATTTTAAACAGCACGTATTACTCCAGGGTAGACTTATTGTTGATATGGTATGTCTTCGAGCTATGTTTGAGTGAGCTTTTGTTGTTCATGGATAAGGAGTGTCTTGGATAGAATCGGTAGCTCGGCCGTTAAATAGAGGTTTCATCTTACACTGAAGCCTAGTTAGACCGTTCATTTGTAGAGTCGGACGGCCGATCCGGAGCAGTCCCCACAACGAAATCCGAACTGTGGATTGCGGAGCTCGGAGACGACATCCCACCTTCGCCGAGATGCCTCGGCCGAGCTCGGAGCAGCCCAAATGTGCACGAAAAGAGACGACGGTAGTGGTCATGTAGTTCGGGACTTCTGAGTCTTTCCACTGAGGGTCAGTTCTGGAATATGTAACTTCTAGAACTTCGTAGGGAGGAGCGCTGGCAGAGGACGCCCGCCCGCCAGACCCATTACCATTACCAAAATTGAAGTAAATACTGGGTATCACTTGACGCACGTCCATCCGACTTCCACGATTCCCTATCATGACTGCATCTCGTAGACTGGGCTGTCTTGCGGCCGCGAGGGGCAATTTGCATCTGGTCGTGCGGCACCAAGTCCATTCGGTGGGCTTGCAGCACTCAGCTCAGTCGGTGACCTAGCCCCGCTACCCAGCTCAGACGGCTCTGTGCCATACGGCATCGCTTGGTCCTTTGGATCTGTCTCGCCCATGTGGTTACTCCCAGTCAGAGCTGTGCTCCCTGGACTTGCTGCCAATCGGGTTGAGCTTCTCCTCCTGTGCCACCAGAACGTTGCAATAGCCGCAGCCACGACTGCAAGTGCGCCAATGACTATACCGGCGATGGCCCCACAGCTGAGTTTTGCGGATGATGTCTGAGGAGTTGGAGTGGGGGTTGCATTGACAGTTACTGTAGGAATAGCGCCAGAGGACACGGAGGATCCTTTGTCAAATGTATCTCTGGCAACGGTTTGTCCAAAGATGGACTTCAAATTATTTGAGCTCCAGCCTTTGGAAGGCTCCTGCAACGTCGCACCTCCTTGACCACTTGACGGAAAGTTAGGAATTCATCTCATCAGCCGTGAACTTATGGAAAAATCGATACTCACTTCCCCCCTATAATAGCACTGACCGCATCAGGAACAGTGTACTCCAACGTCGGATCGAAACTGTTGCGCCAGACCAACAAGCTCGTGTCAAGGACCTTGAACGGCGGGTAGGTGTCGTTGCATTGCGTGTTCAGCTCCTTGGTCCCGTCTCGCACTGATCCACCCGTGGCAATCATCTGCCGATCGTTCCAAACATCACATTTGTGGGCAAGGCGGCCTATCGATGAATCAAGACTTTGACCAGGGTCGTTCCCGGCATCAACACGAATCCAAGTGAAAGAGGGCAGACTGAGGATATGTGTCTCGGCAATGGGAGTTCCATCGAGAGGTCCCAGCCACCATGCATAGTAATCTGGAAGCTTGAGTCGTCTGGGGCTGCAGATACGCCGACACATGCATCGGTGCGTGGTGAAGGGATATCTCCAGTAGCCTCCTGTAAGTACCACACGTTGGTTTGGATATCGTAGATGAATATCTGATCCATAGGTCGGCGGTCCCAATCGAAGTTCTTGAATTCGGTTCCCCTGTGGGACGTGTCATATCCACCAAAGACAACCAGGATCCCCGCTGCACCCTTACGGACAAAATTCATGCTGCCTAGTTGTATGTCTGGACCGTGGATCCCCGAAGGACCCGAGTCGGAGTCCATGAAGGTCCACTTTCGCTGGTCATGATCGAGGATCTCGAACCTCGCAGTCCCGTTATGCGTGCCATTGCACGCCATAGTTCTACCTCCCGTGAAAAAGGCTGTACCTGAGATCGGATCGCTCGCGTGGATTCCATAGCTATCGTTACCGAATGTTATAGCGTTACCAGTAAATGGAACCTTCATCCATGTATCTGATACAGCGTTAAAGGCCCACAACTCCTTTGACACGTCACTCGTCTCTGTCCGTGCGAAAGAATATAACATTGTGTGGTTATAAAAGAAGCGAGTAGCAGCTCCTGACTGATCAGTGCCCTCTGTCGGTAATACCGGGAAGACGTCATTAGATATATCGACGGGACCAGAAACATCGATGGTTTCATTCAGGGACAGCCAGAATAGCTCCGAGTCTGGATGAAGGGCCTGCCCATCATCAAACGCATATATTCCACCTCCGAAGAAGAGTCGATCGCCGATGATGGGAGCTATAGATTGATGTCAGCAATAGGGTCAATAAGAACTCACAGCCCATTAGACCATCAATCTCTTTCTTGCTTGGCTCACTTACTGCCATGTAACTGAAGACCACAGAGAGATCGTGCAGCGCCTTGTTTTGAGAGGAGAAGAAGGAAAAACCATGCCATCCAAGAGGCTCCCATAATGGATGTTCGCGGGGCGTTTTTCCCTGCTACTGAATTGAAGATATCTCGAAGGCGGTGGTGGGAACGGAAGAATCTGAACGGAAGAACAAGCTGAGGCGCTGCAACATTCAGGTCACCACTAGGCATTGGCCATTATGATCTGGTCATAGTGCCCGATAGGTCAAGTGCCCGGTGATTCCTAGCGTGCGGTAACTACATTGTACCCTAGGAAAGCCTCTGGACCTGGGCTCAGCTGTGCTACAGAGACTATTGGCAGAAGGAGGCACTAATTACGCGGATCCCGGTGGTTGATGGCGACTAACCAATCTTCATCCATCCTGCTCAGCTGTGCCACACGAAAACCGCGCCGCGAATGGCATCAGGCGGCCACAGTGAGTTATGGAGGGAGAACGTTGTCTATTTCATCGATCATAATTCTTCGCAGCCATGAATCTGATGTTTTAGACTGCCGCAGCCCATTCCGTGACAGTCTTCCTATCTGTCTACGCAGGGCTTTTCGAGATGTGATGTGCGTGACGAAGCGTTGTTAAATGGCTGGTATGACAGATAATCTCACAGCGCGACGGGTGTTTGCAGAAGCGCAGCCTCATTGGCGGTCCACTTCCGATTTTCGAGGCCACTTCCGACTCTTGGATGAAAGCCAGTCGCAATCTCCGTCAACTCTTTGTGCTCCGCTAGCCGGATGTCATAACCTTGCTATATGTCGGTCTCATTGGCAGACTGCACTATCATATGATCCGTTGTCATGGGGCCCGAGGATTGCAGAGCAAAAACCGTTTGTTTGCGTGATAAGGCTGTGACACGAAAACGCCCAGACGCTTTCGAATTTACACACCCAAAACATCTAGGCTGACTGCTTCTCGTGGTAGACGACGATCACAACATCGGCACTTGCAAAGGCGTTCATCATCGTACCAAATTCATGTACCGATGAGATAACTCGATTGCCTTTCGACCAAGTCGAGCTTACGGCTTTTCACTTCAACGTCAAATCACTGCCTGCACCCACAGCCCATGTGTCGCGTATTTTTCACAAACCTGATGCCATGTCTCGCAGGATTCTCTATGCTCTGTACGGCAGCATCGGCATCAACGTCATCTTACTTGGGAAACTGGGCGGTTACTTTGACATAACCTCACATGGTCAGTCAATTTGCGGGGCGTTTGCTACCGGGACGAAACTAACCAGCCGTGCACAGCGAAGCCGGCCCCTTTGCCAATCCCAGTGCAGCCGGTTGCCATCGAAGAGTTCCCGAGAAAGATTTGGCAGAGCTGGAAGGATGATTCGGAGAACCCGACAGAGAGGACCACAGGTTTCCCAAAGAAATGGCGAGAGCTCAACCCCGATTACTGCTACGAGCGCATCACGGATGCGAATATCAACGAGTACGTCCGGAGAAGGTACGACAGCGACATCTCAGAAGTTTTCACCAAAGCGACAGACCCTATCCTCAAGGCGGACTACTTGCGATATCTTGTCTTGCTGGAAGAGGGAGGCGTCTGGGCCGACATTGATGTGCTACCCCACCAGCCGATTTCGAAATGGGTGCCAGAAGAGCACCACGACCGCGTCAACCTCGTGGTCGGCATCGAGAATGACCACAGTGGAAAGCCAATCTGGCCTGGCTCGCCATATTCTGTGCAGCTGTCGCAGTACACCGTCTTGGCCAAACCACATCATCCCGCTATCGCCAATCTGGTGGGCAGCGTAAATAAGAATCTGAAGGCACTGCTCGAATCAAAAGCCTCAACTTCAAATCTCATGGTCAGCTTCGAGGAGGTTATGACAAACACGGGCCCGTTCGCCTTCACTGACGCCCTCATGACTTATTTCGGAAGTGTTACAGGGCGCGAGCATAACGGGAACGAGTTCACGGCCTTGAAGGAGCCCGTCTTGATTGGTGATGTGTTGGTGCTTCCGAGAGTAAGTTTTGGTTGGCTAGGATCAGATGCACCGGCTAAGGAAGGGGATGTCCTGGTCCAGCACCTATTCATTGGCTCCTGGCGAGCAGGCCATCCAGGTTAAAACACTAGGTACAACGAATATGTAGACGGTTAGGCATAATAATCATCCATGAAGTGTACTCTAGTCGCGCGTCTGTCACTCGTAAGGAACTCCTTGAAGGGACCATCAGACGTCGAGGAGAAAGTGACTCGACTGAAGCATCGGTGATAGCCAGAAGGAGCAGGAGGCAGTCACAGCCATACGATATTAATCGTAATTTATGCTGTTATCGGGGATTACGCGTCTCTAAGCATTTCAGACCGAAGCAAGGATTTCAGACCGAAGCAAGGATTTCAGACCGAAGCAATCATTTCAGACAGACAAATTATCGAAGGTTGTGCACCCTGTAACGCTACGGCATGGCTGCCATGAGGTCAAAAAAGACTCACCCGTAAGCAAGCCGCTAAGGCTGGTGGGTTGCAATCGTCAGCGAGCCGCACCGATGATCTCAAATCTGGGGGTGGAACTGGTAACGACAATCAGCGCGCATCGCTTCTGGGATCCTGCGACGCTACGCTACCATGGTGGCGCAGCGCAGTCAGCTGCCGGAGCGGCACAAGATGCAAGGTTACTGCATGCCAAAGACACGATACCAACATGATGAGGATGCACGCAATCTGGAAGGTCTATTTGTGACAGTGTATCTGGGAACGAGATCTGGGAACGCGATCTTAATGCACGGGTCGTAAAGGTTTCGCAACTTGCAAACATTGTTGCGATCGTTGTTTCGAGAGATGTAGAGCTCCTTGTGCAATCTCCGTCATGTTTTGAGCTGGTTTTGCACGAGATGGCGGGCTGGAGGAACATCAAACTCTTCGCGTGTCATCGTCGGCCAAAGCTGGAGGCTGGGTTCTTTTGCTTTTCAGGCGGGTTCATCCGAAGAGTTGGCTGCGGGCCCGGAAGACTTGAGACAAGACCCTGATTTCGGCCCACGATGGGCGCTACGGAGTTTCAAGCAAGGCCGCTGGGTCGTGCGAATACAACTCGTCGAACACTAGGAAGAGTCAATCCGACGATGGTGAGTGCGAGTTCTTTTTCGCTTGATGTTTATACAATGTCCGACCTGTTGGTGGGTGGTCTTGTGGGCGAAACTGTACGAGCAATCTGTTTAACAAACAGCTCTTGGCAAAACGACATCCAACAGCGCTTGCGAGTCAGCCTCGAAAGAAGCAATTGCGCGACGGTGAGGGAGATCAAGGTTTAACGGTTTGTCTTGCCCCCTTATTTTCACGTGGCACGCCCAGATGCATCAGCTGTCGCTGCCCATGAGACTAGGTAGGATTTGTAACTGCGATTTGAATTCATGGGGTCAGTGACCTTAGGCAGTCGGAGGAGAGTGATGCGCACAGGCATTCCTCGATGGCGCGACAAGTGCATGCCAGTATCGCACGAAGCCTGACTAGGTATTGCGTGTATCCATGGACTTTCTGAAGGGCTAGCTGCTGGCCCATGTGCGCTACTAACGACAGTAGAGCGTGCAGCGTTGCTGACGATGGGGAGAACGTGGTGAGTCGGGATTGGTGATGCGACGGTCGAGAGCCCTTGGCTTGCCAGCGAAGCGCACGATGCTACTGATTTGCGGTGGTGGTGAGTGATGTGGAAAAAAACAGTGGGTGCACACTGGTTTCAATTTGAATGAAATGCCACCACCAGCGTACGTAGCCAACGTGACATTGTGGTGGGCTACCATCACCGGTGGGATGGTTGTCCTACTATTAGACCCGGCCACGAGCGTGGCACGCAAGGATAAGGATAAGGACGAGGATGATGAGGGTGGTGAGAGTGCTGGCATCTCACCCAGCCGACAGAATCCTTTCGACGTCCGACATGGAATAGATGCACTCGCCGGCCCCATCGCCAACGCTAGAAGCAATAGGCCTATCGTCATTTCGCAAGCTCCCGAGCCATTGACGGACGTGGAAATGGACTGTCGATCCGGCTTCAATCAATCGATAGACTCATCAGATAGGCTGCACGTGTGATAGAAGGCTTAAATTGAGGTTATTAAAGCGGTGAAATGGGTTTCCTCTTCCAATCACTTCTCCGCAAAATCTCCCATGTCGCCCTTTTGCCCTTGAGCCTTAGCCCCTAGTCTAGCCCGTGCTGTCGCAGTGATGCGAAGCCGGGCCCGAGCCAACTCTTCTTTGTCGGGCCAAGGCGCCGACAACTGAGGACAGGATGCTCAAGAGGATTAGGATGGATGGATTTTCTCGCAGCGGAGCCACTGTAATTGAGCACATGCTGGTCTGCCTCTTCCGGGCTTAGCTCCAGGAACGACAGACGCGCTGCCAGTCGCTGAGACGTGCTGCAGGAACAGCCGTTGGATGTAGCGTTGCTAGTTGGATGCCACCCAATCTGACGCAACCTTAAATGGATCCTTGCCAAGCGCTGTCTCAAGCCCAGTAAGCCAATCAGTCGACGCAGTCGATTGCGCAAACCGGCCGTCCTCGTCCCTTGGTCTGGTCTGAGATTGTGCAATCTCGTCTGTTGGCTCGTTGACATATTTATGAATGGCCTCGACTAGCCTCGACCCCTCTGCGATGGAACGGGCGACAGGCTCTGGGGAAACGCCAAGCGAGACTTGAACAGAATCGCAATGGCTTCATGGAGATAATCCCTCACAATTGCCCATTGCTTACGACGACGGAAGGGGGTCTCCTTTTGTGATGCATCCATTAGGCAGGCAACTTTCTTCGTGGTTTGTTGAGTTCTGTCTGCGCATCGCAACACACGATACGCCTCGGCGCTATCGAAAAGAATGCAACTGTAGCGCAACTCGCCTTGCCCCTCCATCATGAGCATTGAGAAACATGCAAAAAGCAATGAAGGGAGATGCACTGAAGAATGCACATTGCGTTCAATGTTTTTGCACAAGGCAAGATGTGCTGGTGGACGGGTAAATTGATTAGCTCACCATACCAAGATTGGCTAGACTGGTGCAGTGACGGTGGTTGATTTAAATGCCCATGATCACTGTGCCTCGTAATTTCCGGTGCCTGTCTCATGAGACGAACCCGCAAAGGTACCCGATACTCCAACACTCATAGCAGCCGGGTCTGCAACCCGCGCGGAAGGAATGTACTGGGAACATGTTTGACGGGGGAGTTATGAGGCCAGGCCCTGACGCATTGGAATTGTGCGCTTCGTGGGCGCGGACTGGTCTATCGTATCGCATGGTCAATGGTAAGAGGCTTGTTACCTCGTTACCGCGCCTATTGTCTGGTTGGGGGGCACCCTTGTTTTGGCGCTTTGGAGGGGACTCAAAGCAAAGCGCAGTGCGTGTAACGATAATGGAGGAGCCATAGTCGTCGCCCCGGCATCCACAAGGCCCTTGGCCCTTGGCCCCCCGGACATGATGGCCCTTGCAGGGCATTGGATGCGCACCCTGGTCGCCAACCCCAACCCAGGCCAACGACCTCGACGATCGCTCGCCTTTGACCAATCGCTAGCCGGGTCTTTCATTCATTAATCTCGTTATGCCGCCGCCCATTGTCTGCCGCCCACCTTCCACCCCCAGAAAGATCGTGGCTGCCGTCTACCGTCTGCACATCCTTCTTCCTACTTACACCTCGCATCCACGCTTTCTTCACCGTACATTCATTCCCAACAATCTACCCACAGGACTTCGTTGGCAAAGTCCCCCCATCAGCATTCTGTGAACGCATCGCATCAAGCATCGCTACCAACCTTGAGTATCGACTATTCAAACCGACATTCATTGACTAAGACGTATCTTTCGCGCACGCGCATACACCAAACGTCGCACACTCGCATCATTCGCCTTTTGGCCGACATATTCATTCGTACTTGGGGATAGCAGGATATCGTCGCATCAGAGCTGGAGAAAGAGATATTTATCTGCGATTGAAACCCGATATTGCGACCTTGCTGTCGTATTCATACCACCTACCAACAAACCATCGAGAACCATTCACCGTGGATCTACCAAGAGCCCAAGACATAACATCACAATGCAGCTCTCATCGATAGTCACTCTTGCGCTTCTGCCCCTCCTGGCAGTTGCCGACGGCGAGATCAGCACCCAGACTTCTACCACGACACTGTACAAGACCATCACTATTCAGCGCGCAGTCAGCACCTACAGCGCCACCTACAGCGCTAGCTTCAACTCTACGTCGAGTTTCTATCAGCCCACCGGCACTGGGTCTACTTCTGGGGTTCACGCTACCACCACCACCAAGGCCGGCAGCTCCTCAACCTCCTCGTCCTCGTCAACTGCCAGCCCGAGCATCGACAACGGTAACGGCGCCATGTCGCTCGGCGCTGCCAATGTCGCTGCTGCCGGAATCGTTGGTATGATCGTTGCTGCCCTTATGTAAGCCGTGCCAAGATGCGCGGCTTACTGGGGACGTGGGTTGTGGAGAGAGTATTATGCTTGGTGATTTAAGGTTACGGCTGACGCCGCACCTTATTATTCTTCCTTTTACAACAAATGTCGATCCGAAATCTTCGATGCGATCATCATTCAATCTTTTCTTTTGTCAAAAACCAGCATCTTCGTTTTCAGCGCTACAACGACATCATATGCGACGAGACGAACGACTTTGAAGATATCAGTTGACGGCGATACCCCCAAAAAGTTTGCTTCTCTCTCTCTCTTCTCGAGATACCCCCGGACTGGATTGCTTCCGTTCCGACAGACGCTTGCGTCTGCTTACACGAAGAGAGAGGAGACTGTCCTCGGGCAAAACAACAACAAAAGCTTTTACTTCTTCCTTCCCGGTGTTGAGAGTGTTTGGCGTCTTTTTTAGACATCTACACATAATGTTTCAATGAACCAGCAATCAATGCGCGCTTGCAACGCTCTGCTCCACGCAGATTTTGGTTTCGACAACCCCTACCCACATTATGACTCGGTCCTGATCCACCAGCTTTCGACTACTCCAGGTCACCCTTCCCCTTCTTCTGCCACCAATTCAATCCGACCATGGCGCGAATATCATCTATGCCAACTGACCCTGGGGCTGGTCGCCGAGAGTTGCAGACTTTGGTCTTGCCATCACCTTGGATGATGGTCAAATCCAGAGACGAGTTGTATTGTGGACACCAAGCGTGTACTACTGGCTGGCATTTCCTTTTACCTTTTCAGAAACAAAACGTTTTCCTTTTCTTTTCCAGAGTCGCAGAGTTGGAGACGCGCGACGAGATAGGAGTCACGAAGGCCTTTTTCACATTTTGATATTGATACTACTTCAGCGCCTTCGTGTCGTTGAGATACCCCACATCCACTTTTGTTGTCGTCTTGCTCGCGGGCGAGGACAGTTGCTGCTGCCGTGAGGGGGAAACCCTCCTACAACCAAATCATGTAATCACCTGAGCGTGAACCAAAGCCATTTCTGTTGGTTTTTGACTTTTTAACACATTTTGCATTTGCTGCGTTCTGGGAATTTTCTGTCGCATTGTATTGAATTGAATGAGGAGATGGGACTGGTGGATTGGTGCATTTATTGCATGGTGTTTAGTGTTGGAATATTTCGGTTGAGATGTAGCTGATGAGAGCTGAGGAGATGAATTGCATGAGATTACATAAACGTCTATTGGGTCTTCTTGATATGAATGTATCCAATACCTGAGCCGTCTTGGGAACTTCCTAGCAGGCCCATTGCCAATGAGTACGTGACACAACTAACAGCCAGCGTTAGTAGAAAAGTGTCTCGTAGTCACTGTGATATCGAGTTTCCCACTTCTTGCCTACCAACCTTGCTGAATCCCATTGTTGCCATTTGCCAAACATTCTGGGCCTCCACACTGACGTTATGCTTGGCTCGTAATTCAATATAACGTCCAACAACCTCAGCCCTTCCAATTCGTCAAAGAAACCATCTAGGTAATGTCGACGAAGGCCCCACCAGTCATGGTGGCTTACCACGGCTCTTGTAATATGATTGAGTTGTTCCCCGTAATGAGCTGCCAGGCCTTCCAGGCTCCCCAGAACGTCCAACGTAGGGCCCGACGTGTCAACGATGAGCCATAGGCAATCAGCCGCAGGGTTGAAGTAGAAGGCACTGTGCGCAATCGTGGCATGCTGCATCATGACGTATTTCGTGAGGATATGGTACCGCGACTCCCGACAGATGAAGAGGGCAATTGGGTTGGCGCATTCTTCGACAAGTTCATCCTCACCGAATTGCCACTGAGGCCAATCGCGGATTTCACAGGCTGAAGAGGACAGTCGTAGCGATGGGCAAAAAGTCCGCTTGGTTGCCCAGTATGGATCGTTGTGTTCCTCGAAGACCACTTCGATTGCTCGGGGTCCCGGCCAGGTCGCTTTCCAGACCATCAGACGTAGTTCTGGGTACAGGAAACGGAATTGGGGGAAGGCGTCGAGTGTCATGTCTTGATTAGACATTGAATGAGATGAGTGGAGTTGAAAAATGGCGGTGGTTTAACTGTTGGCTCATGTACTAAAGGATGGCAAGTAATGAATCCTATACATAAGATGCGGTCGCTTTTGTATTGTTGATTTCTTGGTTGGCGTTTGGCAGTATATCGTAATGACCTTGAGGCTTTGGTTCTGGTGCCGGCGGCGCCTGCACTTGCAAGCTTGACGCGGGTGACAAGTGGTGAGTGCGACGCCAATGAAACAGCAAGCACGTCACGCCCGAGAACTTTACCATCCTTCATAAGGTGGAGATATCCGTAACTGCTGTTATGGTTCAATATCGCTTCATTCAAACCAGAAGCAGGAGCAGCTGTGCTCGTTATCAAATCATTATGCTGTGTTCCGCATCTAGAACACGATCGGGCAACCACACCATCATCAGTGATCGCTACTTGGGCTATTTGCAGTCCCTTGAGTGAATCTCAAGGAACTGTTTGACACTACGCTTTTACGTTACTTGTTTACCAACCAGCCAACCAACCCACCCGCTTTCTTGAAAAAACCGGCAATATAATCCAGGATCCTCTCATATCTGAACCGTTGTGGTATATATAACGGCTTGTGTGGAACCTATTTTAAGCCTTATGTTATTTGCCTTATTTCGCCATGAGAAGTCGTCATATATACTCACGCTATTGTGCATCAGGCGGTTCGTACCATGATATCCGAGCCGAGCATACATGACCATATGGACTTCGACAATGAGTCATCTAAATGGTCAACTTCAGAAACTGTTCGTCGTTGTTTTTGGATATCGTGGATGGCAAGTTGCATTAATCCCGATTATTACATCGTGGGTACGTCTGTCGATCCATATATCACGGGTCTACCACTTCCAGCATCCGATACGTCATTTCGTGATGAACAACCGGAGTTCCGACACAATATTTCTTATTTCCTCGAGAAGAATGAGTAGAGACGTGGACCCGAAGTGACAGGACCATTTCACTCATGGCAGAGCTGATGAAGATGGTACTGAGGTGGTATACTAACGCGATATTCCTGTCAGGACATAACTAAATAATTCGTGCTGTATAGGGCAAAAGTCCGTGACCACATTGAGTCTAGATGCAGTTCTCCAATCCATAACATGATAGCAGTGGAATTGATATAAACTATCAGGAGATCATGCACGTCTTCGGATTTCCGCTTTAGAGCGAGGTTCCAATGTCATCCTTTGCGAATGGCCCAGCCAACCAACGCTGTTGCATAAACAGAAAGTCAGTTTCATCCCCGGAATGGGAAAACATAGTGACCGATTATGGACTACATCGCCGAGGAACAAAGAAGGTCGAATCTGTCTTTCATCGATCACAGCAAGATTGGCTTGATTGGCATGAGTTTAGGTGGATATCTCTCAGCACGAGCGGGGACCTTCGGCCACGTCTCGCCGCCCTCATCTGTATCGACGCTGTGTGGAGCTTCTACGATTGCATGCCTCAGATTACCCCCGAAGTAGTGGAAGCACTTGAGCGTGGTGATGCGAAAGAGTGAAACGTAGCCTTCGAGAAAGATTACATGACATCGACCAGCGTGCGCGGTTCCACGATCACGCCAAATTCTCGTTCCAGTGCAAAACTGGGTACGAGGTGCTACAGCGAGCTTCAAAGATGACCAGTGAAGGGGGAAGTGGCTGAAAAAAGCAAAATGCCCGCATCCATCGGCCAAGCAGAAGCAGACATTTTCTTTGCAGGCCAACCAGGACGCGTTGTAAAAGCCCTGGGCTCAAAAGGGACTCTATTCAGATTTGCAGATAACCATGGTGCCTCAGCTCACCGTTAGAGCGGCGCATTGACTTAATCTGGACCAGAAGATCTCAAAGTGGTTCGGCAACGTCGTTGGGGGAAAGTGGTAAGCAGAGAGACGAAGTCTACATGGTCATCCTACATTTCTTTTGGAATTGAATAAAAGCTGGGCTTTCTGGTAAACATCCAGACATGCAGGGAAGAGTTGCAAGAAGAAGATTATCATTAACCATCGGTTATTCCCTGATCTCTATGGTTACACCTCGCTAGAGATTTCAGTTCCCTGTGGTACCACCTTTAACTTTCATATGAACTCGACGTGCCTGATAGTACAACCCTCAGAGTGCCATTCCTTCCTGCCAAGCTGGTAAAGGCAAAGATGGAATCGGGAACGACGTTTGCTTCCCCTATCCCGGAAATCCATCTATGTCAGACACGGTCTCTTTGCCTGTTACCTTGTAGACCATTGCCACATAATAGTAGGCTAGTTGTCAGAAAAAGCATTCCTAAATGGGCATCATACATGCTAACAATGTAAGCGTTTCCTGTTTCTCGACTTCCACCGATAGGGCATTGCCTCATGGCGTGAACCATATGTAGAACCCGGGATGTGCTTGTACATACAGTCTCGCTTGTTAAATCTACCGTGCCACTTTCTGCTTAGATAAGCTACTACCGAGATCCTGGATGAGAAGCCCAACATGCATTGTCATAGGGAGGTGCTCAAGCCTTTGATCGATCGGGTATAGTCTACTAACAAAATGTGGGCCGCGGAGCTGATGGGAGCCGGATCCCGGCCTCAACATTTCACCGCTATGATGAAGATTGTTCAACTGCGACTAGAGTTTCCACCTTTGCTATTTCCGACGATCTTTTCTGCATCCCACTGCAATTCTATCATCTGTTTAGTCAGGATTGCAAATGTCTGAGACACTAGCTGCTCTCGCGCAAGAGGACGCTCCTCCCCTCCTGAAAATCCGCCTTCCGCTTCCTCATCGTTTGAACTGCTTCGTTAGACTCTGGGCTCTTAAGATTCTAGCGTCCATTGTTTACGCAGTTGCTCGGCTGATTTATCCGCCATCATCGTCTATCAGCCCCACTATCACGAAGCGATACTCATGTCGTCCAGCTCTTCAAAATCGCGTATTCTATCCACCGAATTACAAATCTGGGGACTTGCTACCGCTATATCTAAATATCCATGGAGGTGGATTTGCACTTGGCGACCCCCAACAAGATGACGAGTTTTGTAGCATGTGGGCAAAGCGTACTGGCATGTTGGTAGTCTCTCTCGACTATTCGAAAGCCCCCCTACACCCGTTCCCCGTCGCAGTCTTTGACATAGCCGCTCTTGCCGACGCCGTTCTTACCGACAGCACCTTACCCATCGACAAAGCCAGAGTTGCAATGGGAGGCTTCAGCGCAGGAGCGAACCTCGCTCTTTGTGCGAGCCAACTGCCTGATCTGAAGGGCAAGATTAAGGCAGCATTGACGTTCTATCCGATAGTGGATTGGAGCCATCCCCAACATGTGAAACTAGAGAGGCGTCCATATAAGAACGGACCGAAGGATTCGCTGGCAGTTGCGAGTTACTGGTTCGACTGGGCATATGTTTCTTCGGGCCAAAACCGCCGTGATCCTCTCTTGAGTCCTTGCTATGCTAGGAAGGAAGATCTCCCACCGTGGATTTATGTCATTGGAGCGGAGTGGGATATGTTGCGGCTGGAGAGCCAAGAGTTTATTCATAAGCTTGCGGAACTGAGTGGCTCAGAGAACCATGAGGCCGACTTCGATGAGGGGACGTATAAGTGGACATTAGCGAGGGGATGCACTCACGGCTTTACCCATCACTTTGGGCAGAAGCCTGAGAAGAAGAAGAGAAGGCAGGAGAAGTGCCAACCCATCTATGAAGATGCCATCGTGTGGATGGAGAGAGCGATGACATGAGAAAAGTCTGAGATTTAGTGGAATCAACCATGGAAGAATTCTGCTATTTTCATTAGCCTTTCAAGTGATGTTTTCAGTGGGAAGCCTTAATTGTGTATAATTGAAGCACTCCATCCAGGGCGAAAATACTGGATAATATTGTTCCTGTCATGCGAGATTTAAAATCATGGGTGGTTAAGAACCAACACAAATATATCTTGGCGATATAATCGTATGCAATGAAGTATATTGGAATAGCAAAGCGTTCTAGCATATTTCCGCATTCCCATTGGTCGGCCGTCCTTTAGGTATAAAAGTCGGGCAACCCACAAATGTACTTTGAATGAGTTGGAAGTGCGGGAAAAAAGATATTATCGCCTCGTCTCTCGTGAGTCTATATATGTGTTTGGAGCTAACGTCACCACGTGCGGTTGAATTTTCTTCGCGTGTGCCACTCATTCCACCTTAGACATCCTTAACAGTCTATCCACTCGTTAAATTTTTGCAATGGCTTGGTCAATGATTACGTTGCTCTCTGGCTTGTCTGTCGCCTCTGCTCTGGATGTGGCACCGCGAAACCTTGGACCGCCGATGTCGTACACCGGCCTTGCGGCGCATTTCGCTTCTTCGGAGCGAGCAACGCTCTTGCCCTGTCTTACTGCTCATTCAAATATCCTTTGGCTACGGTGACCTCAACTTATACCGCGCCCACCTCTACTGTCTTGATTACGGTAGCTACGGAATCACCGATTACGACTGTCACCACAGATACTCTGACGTAAGGGTTTCATTATAATCATATTTCATCAAACTAACCCACTGATCATCCGACTTTCTTGCTTATTAAGTGTGACTGTTGATGCAACAACTGAGTTTACGACCGCTCTCACCAGCTCCACGTCGATATCTTCATCGACCATCACCGAACAAGAAACTACGATTTCTACTGAATACACGACGGTCACCACCACCACCAGGACAACCAGCAACGTCTTTGCGAAACGTGATGGCTCTAAATAGAAACGGACAACGGAAGCGGCGCCCAGCTCAGCATCTTCCAAGAAGCATTGCTCGAGCATATATCCCTCGACGATTCAGTCCAGCACGACGGCAGCAAGCTCTAGTGCTACGTCCAGCCAGTATCCTTCTTACTCTCATAAGTCTCAGCTGAGCAGCCTTCTATCCCAGGCAAGCTCAATCATCGGACAGGTCTGCACCTGCCTTGAGACCCCTCAGACGTCTGTTACATCGAGCACACCGCTAGCCACCTCCATAGTCACAGCTACGTCGACCAGCAGTGCCACCGCATCTGAGACAGTGTAAGTTGATTTCTAACTCGATAATGTGTGTCTATGGCTCGCTGAAACTTCGACTTGACAGCACGACCACCCCAGTTGTCACATCCATCATTCAAACCACGGACGTTGTCGTTGTGACTGACCTTACGTCGACTACTTCCACCTCGACCTCCACGACCACTATCACCAGTACATCAACTGTGACAGCCACAACCTTCTATACGTAAGTCCAAAGCTACATTATATGAACTTCAATTCATATATTGCCCCACTTTAAACCTTCTATACGCCACCCAACGCCAATCACCCATGTCACCCATAGCTTCACTTTCGCCTACCCAAACGACCACGCCCAAACAACCCCCGAACTAACCAGATAAAATTCAGATACCCTACCTGCCAACCTCGATCCGAATACTCATCGCCCGGCGCAGGTGGTTGCAGCTCCAACTGTTATTGCGATGCATCAGTCTCGGGTTACTCGGTCTGTGACACTGCTTATCAATGCGGGCAGAACTGCGACAGCGACTCGGACTGCCCAGGTGGCCAGTTCTGCCTGAGCGGCGGGTACTTCACCAGCTGCACAAATGGGCGCACCTGCGCATCGTCGACGAGCTGTAGCTCGACCTACTCAGCCGCGAAGCTCATGTTCGAGCGGGCCATGGGCATGCCCGAGGTCGGCGCTGAGCCGATGGGAAAGAGGGATTCGGAGACTGAGTCGGTGGCGCCGGTCAGGGTTGGCCTCTTCGCTCCTTTCCCTTAGCGGCAACCCGGGGAGAGACCGTGACTAGCAGTGCTCCTTAGTAAAGTAGACGTCTAGGGTTGATACCTGCCTTCAGACATAATGTAATTAATTCAAAAGAGCCATAACAAACGCAATGGAAACTTCGCATTCAAGTGGTTTCTGGTTATCCTAGATCATGCAGAGCTTGACGGTGCAAGACTATACTACAATGGGGAACGCACGCCTATCGCCGAGGCCGCCAATTCCATAAGCACGGTATCGTCCTTGCAGAGAGCGCAGTGGCACAACGATAAGAACTTGTCTGTATTAGCCTCTTATAATAGTTCCAAAGCGGGGAATGGTAAATGTTAGCGCAGCCGTTGTAGATGGCTCAGTAAATGGCCGCTGTCCTATGCGCCAAGACGGGTTTGGCACTTAATTGAGCGTAAGGTCTGTCATTTCTCGACCCCCAAACATGTTTTGATGGACGTCGTGTCGCCATGCCGAAAACCATGTCCTATATGAAGTATTGAAACCAATCGAGATATACGTCTTTGACACTTTCAGTGTAATCAGGCGTAATCGTAGGTATAACAGTGGTTTATTTCTGTGTCTCAGGGAAACAGAAGCTCAGAACAAACACAGAACTGGGTAGGTGTTTAGGACCGTATTAAGACACGATTCCATCCTTATAATTGTGCAACACAGTAAAGCTGCGGTGGCCACAATCCGAGTGAAATCAAATGCACGACTCGTCTCGGGTCCGCTGGCATCTTTCTCATGAGTGATTCTTTTCCATTTTCTATTCGATATGAAATCACAAATGACCGGCTTGGTGAACTTCATTAGAAGAGCGATTACTGACTTTAGGTGGATAGTCTTTGTCACTTGACAGGCGACATCTCATCTACTCTCACTGTACCTCGCCCGGGGTGCAGTAACCACCATAGATCGAGATCTCGGGTTCACCAGTGGGCTCCTTTTCTGTAATATCGTGAGGGCCCACCTGGTCCACCACATTGTGTCTTCTAACCGGTTCCTCACGCCAAAGCGAACAGAGGCGGCCAAGAAAGCCATGAGGAAGCACTAGCATGCAGATGGGAACACGGCGTTTCCGAGCGGGTTGTGGAAAAATCAAGGCAATTGCCAGTTCGGGGAAGAAAGCACAGGTATGGAGGGGTCTGCGGTATTTATATAACGAAATCTTCGTGGGAGGGGAGCAAAACCTCACAAATTCTCGCCCTGCTGGATGGAAACCAGGTAGTTCGATCTAGGGTTGTTGTGTATCTTCGCCGATTTACGATAGCACATGGAACGAAATCTACTGCGGCCAGGGGTTTTCCCTCCCGCCAAGTGTTGCTAGTTTGCGACCCCAGGACTGAAGATCGGTTCCACTTCCCCGTCGGTGGCGTTTTTGATCCACTGATCCAGCTGCCTGGAACGGCATCCACTTTGTCCCATAACCTCTCTGACACCCAGCAGTCCGGGTACACTAAGCAACTTACCCACTTCATACTCTGGAGATTTGAATCATGTCTCAGTTAAGGCGGATGTCAGATTTGTTTCTTTGGCTCGGCCGTATCATGTTAGCTTTTGGCCGTCTTCTCGAATCGAGATGTCAAAACCTTAACCTAAAAGAAGGTCTCAGCATCGCTGCGGCAAATAACCTTGTTGGTCTCGGACTCCACGATTTGGAGAAAACTCAAAATCAAGACTCGAATACTGGAAACATCAATACAGCAACAAGATCTTCGCCGGTTGTTTCGGGTTTCAACCTGATCAAAGATGGCAGATTGTCGCCGTCGCTCCCATCTTCTTACGCCCTTTCCCAGCTACAGTTCGGGCCAGTGGTTTTGAGCCCTTGTCACGTGTCATACCAAGGGACTAAGCCAGCAGCAATCAAGAGTATGCGTTTACACCATCCCTCGTACTGGTGCTCTAAGCCCACCGCTTGGAACTTTGATCGGGAACTGCCGTGGCGCGTGCATGAAGCCAAGGCCAGCCATCACAGCCAAGTGGCGCCATGTAATGCGATATTTAATGATTCGGGGCCTTATAAACGTTAATGTTGACTGGAAAGCAAGTCCGAGTGCAGCGGTGCTCCCGAGTGAGAAGATTGCCAAGCTATCGCCGTTTAACTCGGGAATCCCATCCTTCTGGTTCGATTGCTTTGACGTCAAGTAGGAACAACTCTATATCTGAATTTCCGAACCGCCAACATTCAGTGCATACACCCGGCAGCATTATTGTCCGACAGAGGCCTGGCCACCCCGACAGTGACGCTGCGGGGTCTGCCCTATGAGGAACCATTCATTCAAGGTTATGATTGTGCTCGAGATTATCGAGACGACCGGACGCCCACACTGCCAGAACTGCATAACCAGGACCCTTGCTCAGAACATTCCGCGTGTGCATGCGGCTAACTACCCGTTCAAATGGAGTCTTCTTAGTTGCATCAGGAATCTAGTCGCTCATGTTTCGCTTCACCATTCTAACGGTCTCGCCATGGACAAGATGGCAAGAAGTTTGACGAACGAGAGCTTTATGCTGCATAGAGCATGTGAGGTTGTGTTATTAGGGATAGGTTGCATCTTCAACTACGCCTCTTGACATGCGTGACCAGAGAACATGGCCACATGGCCAACCGCAGCAGCTTGTCGTGGCTCATGATCGATACTGCAGCGCTGGGTTGGTGACCAATTTCACGAAATAGAACTTAATTTGAACGCCCAGACGAGAATAGAATCGCAATATTGATTAAAAAGAGATGTGCTACTCTAGTATCTCTGGAACTGATTTGTTTTGCTTGGGGAAGCTTTCCCCTTTTCCTCCGCTAATTATAATGGTATACACCGTTGACCCTGGCATGTAAGAGTACATGGCCTTCCGTACGCCTTGAACTATATTATAAAGACAGAAGAACGTTGGTGTACAGTCTCAATAGTGAGACAAGTTGCTCAACTCAGAGCTCACATATCAGGCTGATTGCGAGCGTCTCTTTTGCTCCATACATGGACGGACCCGTCCTTATTGGAGTTCAGCGGCCTCGTGTCCTCCTCATCTTTCTTAGTCGTACGACCTTCGTAGTAGCTGGGCCCGCTGTTTTCGGATCTTTGTGACGCTTTCTCGAACTCGATGTGAACTTCTCGGGTGGTGTAAATGCCCTTGTCGTGCTGCATATCGCTGTCCGGGGTGTCCGCGCCGGAACCCTCAACATTCGCAATTTCCGATAACTCAATCGCACCTGCTCCAGCTTGTGTCGATCCATATTTATCCTGCCCTGACAATTCGTCTCTCTTGCTCAGAACAGTAGCCCCAAACCTCGATTTTGGTTCCGATTTGGTTCCTCCTTCCGAGCTGTGCTGACCGATATCGTTTATAATAATACCACCGTTGTTGCCCTGACTGCTTGCATTGCCTGCCTTGGCCACTTTGACGATGAGTTCGGCCATGGCCATCTCAATGTTGAGTTTGACGATGTATGCGAATGGGTGGAATTGCATGTATCTAAGCTGGATGTTAGTATTTCCGTTTCCCTACGAAATTTTGCGATCTATTAGGCGCAAAGGCTGTTGTGACATATCTGGGGGATGCATAACGTTCCGAATGGAAAATGGATTTTAACTCACACGAAATTGTTGGGTAAACTCATCATAGCGATGATGAGAACGTCCATGCTCAAGGAAAACCCGATGATAAGCATATTGAAACGAGCCAGACTCTTATACTTGCTCAGACCGTTCTGAACGAGATTTCGTGAGACAATGCTGATAAAGTAGATGTTGAGCCCGGCGTCGGTGATGAGATACAAAACCTTCTCACATCGGTCCCACCATTTGTTTGTCGAAATATATTGTTCGGAAATCTGTAGGCGTGCAGGAAGCCATATGCAATATACCGAGATGTTAATTGCGGTGATCAGAACAGCGACACCAATCTTGAGGCGCCAGACGAGCTTGGAATGTGGAAGGAGAATAGCACAACGATTGATGATAATCTGAAGTAGAAATTGGACTTGGAGGGCCCATATTGTGACTGATGTGAACGTTAGAATCATGTGGAAGCCAATTGCTAGCGGGATGAAAATACTTACGGATGCAGAAGTAGAAAACGAAACTGCAAAGCGTATTGTCGTCAGCGATCATGTAAACCAATGGAGTGTTGTTGAATTTACCTTGGCGGTATTGCCCCTTTAAGATGTAGCCAACAGAGGATGCTGAACGCAAGACAGACTGTTATTTCTCCCCAGATCATCCAGATGTAGATGTTCCGAAATACTCGGGTACCGCTCCTCCTGTAGGCTGCAATGGTCTGCTTTGCAGCCGTCCATGTTGTGAGCCAGCCAAATCCGAGCGTGAATCCCCAGGCCAGCGAGGCAATCGCTAGGTCATCCTCCGTGACCGTCATGGGGACGTAGTTTGGTGGTAGGAGACTCATTGCAGTGGAGTTTGTTGCTTGAAAATTGACGTCGCAGTGCTGCATCGATCCATCGTCCCGGGAAGCGCAGCAAGCTTGGTTATACTCCCCAGAGGTCACCAAGCCTAGTCTCACAACGACGGCGTTGCCATTAGGTCAGGGGTTAGCTAGTATTCTATTCGTGGCGCCAGAGCTAAGTAAAGTGTGGCCGCTGGGGTTTTGGGGGAGTGGGGAGGGCGGCCGAGTCAGCCAAGTCAGTTTTTGCCGGCGGCAGCATTCCTGGCGGTCTGCCCGCCTTTTAAGCTTTCGTTTATCAACTAGACTAGGGTCTAGCACCGGATATGCTTCCCCTCGTCGATTTTCACACACGACACGAGTCAGTCAAAAAGGCCCATCCAACCATCCATACATGTGCTGTTTCTGTCCCTTACCAAAACCCCTGTCCCCAATACTCCAGGCGTTCATCTCGGCTGTCTTCCTAGCTGGCGTTCCGGTTGACATTAATGACTGTCGATTCCAAACATGGGAAAGTCTTCAACGGAAAGCTCTATGTCGGATGAACGGCCTATCCATCCAGACGTCTAGGGTCGAGTAAGCCCGATGGGCGGGGATGGACGGGAGTGCATCTGTTAGAACAAATACACCTAGGATCAAATGAAGATATGCGGAGGCGTGCACCGGCACTCTGGCAGTCTCTGCCGGATGCTCGAACTGGCCCAATGCACTTCTTGATTTGTCGACCACCCCCCGGTTGACGCCTACCGGCGTGGATATGCCAATTTACAGTGGTTTGCTGATCCAACCGTGCATGTGACTCTGCAAGGTTTTGCACTACGTGTCGGTATGGTGCATGATGCTGAGTCGGCCGAGATTTGGTCCGCCGCGCGTTCTGGCGTTCGAGATTTCACGCATGAAGACCCAGTCTTGGAGGAAATTTCTTGTTGGCCGCCCACGGTCTGATCGCCACAAGAGAGGCGATTGTATCGACCCTACAACGCCTACTTATCACTTATGACTACATGCATCCACGCGCAAACCCTCATGTACTGTATATGAGCATTATTGCGTTGAACATTACAGATTTGGTCAACTCTGAAGCAAGCTAGAGCGCCACTTTCCTCCATTCCCCAGGTTTGCACAGTTTCTTGCCAAGCATACCTAGGCGCATTGTTCAATGGGCTGATGGGCTTTCTGATACCAATCAACTGGACTACCAGTGCACTGGAACGCCCCGCTTGACCCCATCACAAGCACCACAGCGTGGGGATCCCCGAGTTGAAAGATCTGGTTCTTTAGCAGCCAAGGATGTAGGCGGGGAAGTCGCGCAGGTTCAGACCCGCACTCTTCCTCCACGAACGCTCGTTATTGGTGCGGGTCTTTTTAAGATATTTTAGCACAGGGCAGCAGCTCCTACCGTCCAATGCGATGCACATGCTTCACAGGCACACTTTATCGTCACAATCTTGTCCTTCACTGAGTCATCGATGGCGTCTCCGTTTTCAACCAACATGCGTGCTTTCGTAGTCGATTTGCCCATCAGCAGTAATTTCAGGATCGATGCATGATTCCTTCACACTATCACATGATATCGTCCACACGCGCTTCTCGTTTTCTCGAACAGGTTTCGTCCGACTCTGTGGCTTGTCTGAGGTCCTTTCGCTGGTGTTGTCCATGTATATTAGCGTCTTGTAAGGCGAATAACGGTCCAATTGCATCTGCAGCTTTGTAGCCGGTGGTGGATTCTTGGCCTCAGCTCAATCCGTGCCCATGCCGGCCATTAGCTGCCACCTCGGGGAGCTGCGGATGAATTCCGACGCTGCATGTGGATACAATGGAGTGGCGCTAGGTTCCCAGCTATCAAAACCAGTTTCTTGCTTTTGTTCAAGATGCACTAACGGCTTCAAAGATAGATTTTTCAGGTCAGCCCTGCTCTATCAGACGTGGCGGCAGGCACCAAACCATTGTTTCATTTCGTTAGTTCTCAGGACATCACGTAGAATAGCTGATGGTTGTCATCTCCCTCAATTGTCTGGGCTGTCAAACACGTGCTCAGTAATGCCCAGCTCTCGGCGGCGTGAACTCAATTCCTCTAGGGCTAACACATATTGGCACCCCGTTTCGCTAGCCTGACTACTGTGGAGGATGCAATGGTGATGAGCTTTTTCACAGCCCCGAGATCTCCAGAGGGAGTGCACACGACGTAATTGCAGAGCGCAGCGAGGATAGAAAGGGGGTGCCTCGTTTGACAACAATCTTGCGTTTCGTGCTGTGCCTTATAATCGACAAGGGCAGATATAACCCGAAAGTTGTCCGTCCAATTGCAAGCTGAGTGGTGACGCGTTCAATATTCAGTATACGCACGGACATGGAAAGAAAGTGATGCGTTTCAAATGCGAACATCAAAAGTACCCAAGCTTGCTGTTTTATCGAATCAGCTTTCGTCGCAGCTTTTACATGATCTGCAGCAGTAACCTCCGTCGAGCATCGCCCCTTGATGGTGAACTTATCATTATGACATGGTCGATTGATCTCTTTCCCTCCGACCGATTTGCTAGTCAGTTCCCGTCGGATGTATTATTTTGTGCTCTCGTTGAGTTGTGGACTTCCTCCATTGCTAGTCCAGCCGTTTCTGTATAAACACTTAGCCGGCCTGAATTGGGGGGGGGGGGGGGGGGCGACTCTTATTGGTTAGTGTCGTCTAGCAGCTGGATTTCGCCACGATTTGTTGGACATGAAATAATTTTACTGGTGTTCCATCGGTGTCTAAATTGTACTTAGTATTATATGTGGACTTTGGTGGGCTTTCGATGGACACTTTATTCTAGTGAAGTAAAATCTGGATACTGAAAACTCATGGCCTTGGGCTTCTGTGGTCCTCAGATAGACGATCTGCAATCTCTTTGATAGAAGGTTGCGTGTCGCGTACCGATATGATCGATTCATGCAAAGAACGGACACAGGCTTGACGTGCCCTGTCAGCACACGCTAGGGTAAAGCGTTGACACGGGCCGGCGATAGTGCTGTGTGTTGGTGTCCGTTTGATAACGTCTGAGCGCGACTGGGGTACGAGATTAGACGCTTCGGCTAGCTGGCATTGAGGAGAAAATCATAAAAGAGGGAAGACGATCTGTTGCTATACCTAAATATGGTTCTAGCCAAAGCGAATTGTTCGCCAGAGTGCTCTGTTAGGCTCCAAGAGTTTGATTGCCGATCCATTGAGAGACAGACATGGTACTAGTTCACGCGATAAATGTTGGTCCTCCTGCTCTGTGTCCTTGGTCTTGGTGGAGGCGTTCAATATCTGTTAGTTGAATGATAGCGGCCACACGCTAGTGTGGGCACTAGTTAAAAGATCTGCGCCTTGTTCTCAGCCAATAGCAATCTTCGTGCGAGGATTGTGGCATTTACCTTTTGTTGTTGCAGCAAGTTCCGGTTTGGTGGAAATGTTGCTTAAGTAAGTTTTGAGAGTGCCCTACATGCGTCAGGAGGTCCAAGTTGAAAATTGCACACATCCCCACGACGTGAAATGCGGGGATGTGTGCAATTTTCAACTTGGACCTCCTGGCGTTTAGGCTGGTCTCGTCGCAACTCTGGTCTCTTTCGGCGATTGTGCGGATTTAACCCAATGCAAAATATAAGTGCTGAGGTTCACTATCCGCTTTACAAATTTACTATTCTTACTAGAACTTCTTTTTTTAACAAGAGATAAGCCAGTGCACGACGCATCGGATGCGGCTTGGCTATGACAAGTGATCGCGAAGCCCTCGATTTATCTTGTCGACTTGGTTCGTTAATCCGAACCTTGGGAGTTCCCCCAAAGGAGTCCGTGTAGCTTCATTGTTCTGCTGAATATGCATAGATGCAGTCTTGACTTCTATGGCCTTCAGTTGCCAAATCCCTATCGGCCTACGTATTTTAATCATTTGAAAACATCCTTTCGAAATTCCCACCACTGATTATCGTGCAGGCAGAAGGCGGACTGCCTGTGAGCATGATTTATTTTACAAATTCGGTGACTAGAGTTAGTTTCAGAGAGTACAACCCATAAGGCAAACGGAAAGCCGGCAAAAATGTGGATTTATCGGCAATATAAGACGACGAGGCGCTTTGTCCAGACCGCTCCGGCAGGGATAGCTTCAAACACTAGAGAAAAGGTGAGAACCGTGGCACCAGATAGCCAATTAAAGACTAAGTCGTCTCTGCGACATGATAAATCTACGAAAGATATGAGGCCATCTCAATTTCACGAGTTTTCATCCTAGATACCATACAGAATAGCCATGGGCGAATTCCAACTACCACTATGTGTGTAGATCGATATTTGTATACATCTATTGCTACACCTTTATAGACTGAGTCTTCATCATGTTAAACACCGTCTGACACACAAGCGATCGAAACATGCAGTCCCGGGAGTCTCGCAACAGACTCACCATAAGCGACTTGGACACTAGCTATCTATCCTGTCCATCGCTTACCCAATCAGTTGTCACCGAGATGCTCAGGCACCACCAACGACAGAGTGGTCGAACTGGGGGTCGCTATCGACATGTAACTGGTTTTTGGTCGGTATGATAAAGATGTGGCAGTACAACATTGATAAGAAAATCGCCTGTGCTCACAGAGTTGGACGGTGTTGGCAGACTTTTCGTCTTCTCAGTTATATCTTGGGTTCAAGTTGTTACCCAGGGGTTTAAAGTCGATTCCTTCAAGACGTGTGCGTGCAAAATAGAAACCTCGTCCGGCTCAAAATCGACAACTTCAAGAAAGTTAGTCTGCAATACCTAGTAGGTGCATGAGAGTCACAAGTACCACCCGACGCTGCAGAGTTGGCCGTGCTACGAACGGGTCAGGTGTTCTTCCACAGAGGGTCGACCGACCTTTCCCTTCGCTAGATCTACTAAGATGACATTTAAGTTTGATTGCTTTACCTGGATTGGTTTCTGGAAATCCTTCGTTACTTAAGCAGGTTATTAGGCGTCAGCAAGCTAGCCTATTCTAAGGTGCTCGAGCAGCGATCTTGGGACAATGTCGTCGGGTGAAATCATCAAATTGGTGAAACTAGTATGGACGCAATCTTTCGTCTAGGCTTGGATGACAACAATCAATCGCGGGAGTTGTCGCTCTCTTGCCTGACGTCTGACTTCATGTTCTACACCATATTTGTTCGGCTTGTTCTTGTGATCTTGTCAACGTGCAGCCCAAGTTTATCGCTATTTCAGAGGAGAGAATAAACATTCCGTTCACCAAAATCTTCTTTTATTGCCCCCGAATGGAAATATTCTAGATCTCTACTTTGGTTCTATTTGCATTGTCTCCAAAACGATACCTTTTGTCTGACGTCTCCAATTTAACAGTAGATTGTAAACCTCAGTGCGCACCATCCCATAACTCTCTGAACCACGCCTTCTCTCCCTCTTCTTCAGACGCAGGCATGTCCTTCGCCAAAAGCTCTTCCGGTGCCCCCTTCTCGACCAATCTGCCCTTGTCCAAAACCACTATGAGGTCTGCGTCCCGGATCGTATCGAGCCGGTGTGCAATGCTCAGGATTGTGTGGCGCGAAAACTCTTCCCGGACAATGCGCTGCATGAGCTTGTCGGTTTCGCCATCCACGTTGCTGGTCGCCTCATCGAGGATGAGGATCGAGGAACGCGCCTTAAGGAGCAGAGCTCGTGCAAGACCAAAGAGCTGGAACTGGCCGTGCGAGAACGGTGAGGTTTTCAGCGGCGCGGCCAGTGGGTCCGTCTCCTCTTCTTTCTTCGGTGCAGCGGGCGGCTCGGTACTGCCGTTAGTGTTGGCGCTACGGGACTTGATCACGCTCCAAAGTTGCACCTTCTCAAGAACAGCTATGATCTCTTCGTCGGGTACAGTGGCTGATGGGTCGACATTGAGCCGAATGCTGTCGTTCAGAATGAATGCGTCCTGGGGAATCGCAATCAGCCGGCTACGAATGGTTTCTCGGGGGAGGGTCGAAAGGTCCAGGCTGTCGATATGTATAGATCCAGAGTCGAGTTCGATCAGGCGGAGTACGGATAGGAGCAACGTAGACTTTCCACTAAATGTGCGAATTATGTTAGCGATACCTGAGCAATCATGGAAGGATGGAAGGGATGCATTCGTTGGCAAGCTTACCTTCCAGTACGGCCACAAATGCCAACCTTCTGACCAGGCGAGATAGTCAAGGATACTCCTTTGAGGGCAACTGTCTCAGGACTATGGAGGGTCAGTCACCATATCTACGCACAACACCACAGGTGAACGTCACGCACTTGTATGAAGCAGTCATATCCCGGAACTCGATGGACCCTTGTTTTGGCCACCCCGCAGGCGGCTCAGAATCCTCATTCTCCTTGTCCTCCGGCAGAAGAGTTGCCTCGAGCGTCTTGATTCGAGCGACTGCTCCGAGACACGTCTCGAGCGATGTCCATTGTTCCAGGAGGCGGACAAGAGTGGTGCTGATTGTTATGACGAGATTGAGTGCAAGACCAATCTGGCCACCGGTTGTAGAAGACCGCAGGATGACTGCAAGAGATACGATCATGACAGCCAAGCCAGCCACCAGAAGATCGAGAACAACAGTAAGCCACAGCTGAATCATCTTCATTAGATAATGTGGTGCTTGGGATACGTCGAGGCGCTCAACGTTTTGGTCGACAGAAGACGATTGCCACCCGAAAGCACGAATCGCAGAAACACCCTCCAGCTGATGGTATGTTGTTAGCCGATTACAGTCTATGGACGGAGGTTATCATATGGCCACGCACAGTCTCAAGGAAATTGCTATACACTGCTGCCCTCGATTCAAGATCAAGGAATCGAATCTGTCGAGACTCGTGGAGGTACAGCTTCTGCAAAAAGTACAGCACGACAAGAAGAGGAGGCGCGGAGATGGCCAGGACTGCCTGTGTGAGGAAAAGCAGGATCATCGGCGAGATCAATCGAAACGTTTCTAGGGACCACGGGTTAGTGCTCAGTCTTCATGGTGAGGTAGACTCTCTACTCACGCATGACAACGACGAGAAGGGCCATAGGAAGCCTTTCGTCGAGATAGCCTATATCCTGACTGAATCTGCACAGCTCTGTTTAATTGACTGCTTGTAGGAATGTAGCATGTCGGGACTTACCGATTGACAACATTGCCGGTCTCTGTCGTGGCAAAGTATGACAAGGGTGCCCTGCCGGATGTCAGCCAAACCAAGTAGAGTTCGATCGTCGGTGTTGTGTGTCAAACCTCATGATGGTTCTGAGAAGCTTGTAGTGAATAACTTCGCCCGCTTTAGGATTCAATTTGACGAGATTGGTCCTGCATGATTCGTTAGCCATGACCCATAGCAGAAAACTCGAAGTCATTGCCAATGACTTACATTATGGCGCTGCTGATAGACAGGAACCCTGTCAGAGATGACAGACTATACAGGACCACATAGAACCACATGTCTCTGCCACCAGATTCTGACCATGCGCGGAGAATGTATGGGGTCGTGGCCATAGTAATGCCATAGATAAGATTGCATATGAAGAAAACCGTGAGAATTGGGAAACCGGCACTTTGGAAATAGTACCCTGGTAGATATTGGTCAAAATCTAACTGGATAAGTGAAATGGCAAGTGGTAGGCTTACAATAGACCGACGCATCGCCACTTTTCCGTGTGAGGTCCATGAGATCGTTCTTGGACGGTGCAGCGGTACCGGGGGCAGTTGCAGGTTTGACAACATCTGCTCTTTGCGCCGACACAGGGTCCGATTCTTTGACCTGGAGCTTGCTCACGTAACCAGTAGACGAACGTAAGTCAGCCCAAGTGCCTTGCTCAGCTATTTTAGATCCCGCCAGAACCACGATGTAGTCCGCCCTAGAAAGATGTTGTGCTGTTGGAAGATTGGGTAAGCCGCAAGACAACGAAAAGAGGAATGATTGGGTAACATACAGTCATGAGTAATGAGAATCACTGTTGTTTTGAGATCGCGAAGAATGCCTTTCTTATCAAGCAGTTTCTCTGCCACGTGAGCTTCCGTTTTCGCATCTAAAGCGCTGAGAACATCATCCAGAATTAAAATGCTCGGTCTGGCATAGACTGCACGGGCAAGGGCCTAGTTTGTGTCAGTACTCAGCACTTGGATGGTGGGGTCTAGGCCTGGCCCCGTCTTTCGCGTCACATACCACACGTTGCCGCTGGCCACCCGAGAGCGTGACGCCACGACTACCAACAGTAGCAAGGTCTCCAGTGCTGGGCCTTTCGATGTCTTCCACCAGGCCGCAGGCGTCAATGACCTTGGTGTACCACTCCTCGTCGAAGTCTGAGTCTGCGATTGGACCACAAACGATGGATTTTATGCTGGCATTGACAAGCCAAGGTTTCTGTGCGCAGTATCCAATTCGTTTCGACGAGACAGCGATGGTCCCAGCCTCCGGTGGAACGTCTCCTAGGATGGCTTTCGCCAATGTTGTTTTGCCAGTCCCTACTGCTCCACAGATCACGTTCAGAGAGCCCTTCGCCAGTTGAATCGTCACGTCCTCCAAGCAAAGACTAGCGGCGGGCGCGGGTCGAAGAGATACACTTTGGAATGCTATGGCAAGGTGCTTTGAGGTTTGCTCATTTGCGTCGCTGCTTGTATTTCCAGTAAGATTAGTGGATGGGGTTCCGAGCATAGTACGCTTGTCCTCGCGGGACGGCTCTAGGAGATATGATTGTATGCGACGAAGGTTGCCGAGAATCGCACCGCATTGAGGGAGAGTAGCTAACAAGGCGTTGGCAGGAACTGTGAGGAGGCTGATGATAGTAACGGTTGTGAAAGCTTTCGATGGGTCAAGGGCTTGGTGACCTCGTAGTCGAGCGTCCAGGGCATAGAAGACGAGTGTGAATACTGGAGTGAATAACTGGAGAGCAAACCCTGCAAAAAGAAGTTGGGATCAGTTGATTTAGTTACTGCTGACGAATGATGGCTTACCAGAAGAATGAAACCAGACCAGAATCCCTCGGAAATGGTTCCCTTTTGCTATATCGACCAACCTGGAATTCTGGAGTTTTGTCATTATGGTATCCGCCATGCCCATCATCTTGATATCCTTGATGTACTCGACCATCGACGTGGTAAGGGCGATGCGCTTCTGCTTTGCCATTTCCCATTGCTGTATTCTGTCTCCAATCCGGTTACCGATGAATTGGGCGGACTGCGATGATACTGGAGAGGGAGGCGTTAGTGTAGAATTGCACCGTGAAAGACCAGCATTACTCACAAAGGACAAATACAAGAGGCGTCAGACACCACCAGCCGATCTCACTCCACAACATGAACATGCCGATTATGACTTCGGCAGACAGGCCGTACATTTCCTGAAAGAGGTATGCGATAAACTCTGCGCTGTCGACGTCATCTCCCATGTGTTGTACGGCTGCAGCGTCATCGTAGACACCGTCGCGCATAGTGAGGCATCGAGCATGGATCAAGCCAATAAATGCGCCACGAGTCTGAACCATGACTCTACTCATACCTTGGGCACCAATAGAGGAGAGTAACTAAGAATTCATTAGTATCTATAGCGCCTGTGGCTGGGGGTTGGCGAGTGCCTCACTCCATGTCCTGCGTAGACCAGCAATGCGGCGAGAATGAGCTGGGTGCCGCTCAACCCTGAGGGGTTGGCCCCAAACTCGGTGACCGGTTCGCTCACGTAGGCGATTGTACAACTGATAAGCACCGGTTGGGAAAAGCGGATGACAGCTAGGAGGCATCGAGGAACCACGAGAACCAGCATGCTTGGACCAAAACACCTAAGCCACGCTGTCAGTAACGTCTTGGCGCTATTGGCCTTGCCTCCATTGTCTGGTTTGGCTGAGCCCAAGAACGTTAGCGGCAGTCTGGATTGGCAATCGTGTGTCGGGCAGCAGAATGTGGTGGTACCTACAAGTCGTCTCCCAGGCCACTTCCATGCGTGTACGTAGGTCTTGAGACCGCAAGGCATGGTCAAGATCGGGTAGATCCGCGACTGTTAGCAATTTCGAGTTACCCTTGAGGATCTCGGCATTGGCCCAGAAGAGGAAAAGTCTGTTCAGGTCACTGACTACCTGCTCAGTGGGTAGATGGCGATACGGCTCTCGGAGATAAGAGCGCTTATTTAAGGACTGAATCATAAGCTGGACGAAGTTGAGGCCGCTTGCCACGGTGAGCAGCACAGTCGGGGCAGAACTACCATGGCGTTGATACATGGATGACAAATTGAATGCATCGCAGACGAGGGACACAAGCAGATAGGATATCAACAATATTGATGGCTTTACCGAACGACCATGTTCGAGGAAAGACAAGTGGCATACTACTAGCGACGCCACGAATACGACCACATTGGCTGCGATTGATTCAGCGTTCGGCAGCGACCTCGATTTCAAAGACAGAACAAGGGCGGCCAGATTGATGCCGGCGGAAGCTACTGTGAGTATCTGCCAAGGGTCAGCGAACATGGCCAATTTGCGGTATGGCACGATTGCTTACAGTCTTGAGGGCGCCGGTCTTGTTTGGGAGGACTTTGAGATTGGCCCCGCGCAACTGAAATACACGTAGCGGGTATATCAGGAGCAAGGCGGCAGGTGGAGCAAATAGTAGTGCGAGTTGTGATGTAGTATAGCTGAGTCGAAAGGTCCGGCTGGGCGCGAAAGAGCCAAATGTCGAATCGTTTAGACTTGGCGGACTCCATTGCTGAAAGCCCCCACCGTCATGCAGGCGCAATACAGCCTGGGAGTAATCCATTGTTCGTTCTCGGATCGTGCTACGGTCCGATCATTCTGCTAGATTTTGGATTTCTTCAGGGAATGAAAGCGATAAAACGAGAAGGCTGAAGAGTTTTATGTGCGCCTTTATCAAGGCGACGCGACGGGAACCTGGTGATAAGCAGCAGGACCCTGGACATAGTCAAGCCCGACCTGAAAGCGGCACAGCAGCTATGAGATTCCCAATCAGGCTCCGGATTGGCCTAGGCTACGGCGTGTAGTCCTACTAGTCACTGTAGTTAGGTCCTACGGCTCCGCTCTTCGTAGCCGTGCAGCCCCTCTGGTCACATAACCCATGCTTTGCCAGGCACCCAGGCCGCAACGGCCGTGGTCAGCAATTCTTGGCCGGCGTGATTCCAATCCCGATCAATCATCTATCTGCAGGACTTTGTTCTCGGTTCAAAGTCGCCATGCAAGAGTGCCATCTAGTAGAGTTGGTCTACATACATCGCTCAAGAGATACCCCAAAGTGGTTGCCTGATACATACCTCTTGGACCCATGCTAGAGACGCAATACAACGACGGCGTCAGAAAACAGCCCATCCACATATCAAAGATACGCAATATGACTCGCGATCGCGATGCGCTCAATCAACGTCGAATTGAACATTGCCAGAGCGACGTAGTGTCATTAAGCGAGTTCCGTACTAGTGCTAGTCTCAGGTACCAACGCGCTCGCACGCAAGCGCCTGCCCCTGCGCAGTACCAGCCACACCTATCCGATGAAGCTGTGGCGCATCACCAATCCCTGCTCCAATTTCATCTATTCTTCAACGTCATGTATAATCGATGACTTGTCCCAGCCAAAATATGACACTTATCTGCTTTCTAGATCTGTATACCAGCTGTCTGAAAGCATTGCGACATTGATCAAGGATCCCAATACACTTGATCCGATTCGAATTAACTCGCAAATGTATTCCGGGTTTCACAAGCCTATGTAGTGGTCTTGTATAAATGATACTCCTTGAATGTTCCACGACTTGAACCCTAACCGAATACATGACACTCCCAGTTCACTTTGGCATGATTCAGGGAGCAGCTTTTATTCCCTGAGGACAGCTTTTGCATGCAAATATCCATGTTCCCCATACGCCCCCTGTAGATTTCGTAGACTCCAAGGGATTTCACGATCAGAAAATACTAAGACTGACCCGAAACTACCGCGATTTCTGATGGGCTAGATTGTATATGGCGATTGGATTAAAAACGATACATGTGAGAATCACGAATAAGCAGACCTGTCTGGCGCAGTACTCAACTGCACAAGAGAAAGTCTAACATACATGCTGTTGAACCCCGACCGACTCACTGTCTGCAGATTGCGAGCACTCGTGGATCGTGGTCAGACCAACGAGCGTTGCCAAACACGCAAGTTGAAAGCTTAGAATCATGAACCCAAGAACATATACACAAAAGATGGTTTCATTTGCTACTTCTACGTATCGCAGTACACAACAGCCTCCATGTCTATGGATGTAAAGATTCATGTGGAGCATATTGGCTGTCTTTGAAGAGAACCCAATTACTGCAGTTATTGGAAGACAGACAATGAAGCAGTACGTACAGATCTTGGCACATTGGTCCTGGGCTTGATTGTGATTGCAGTTTCTTCACTTTTGCGGCCACAATTAGTAAACGCAGATACACTAAGCTGTTTCCAGAATATTTCTTAATTCGAATGACTGATTTTGATTGTAGTTCGTATACTCCTGTGGCCAGAATCAGTCACTGCAGATGCACTAAGCTGTTTCGAGAAAATTTGTCAATTTTAATGCCTGGTTCGGCTTCACATTCCCGCTACCTGGCTGATCTGGCACCTGGTTATTCAATTTTCAAAGCCCAGATGCCTTTCTTGTCCTTTGGCCTCACCAGGCAACCGCTTTTGGCAATCTGAAATTCTAATCAGCCGTCAATCAGGCACCAAAAATCCCATTATTTAAAGAGGTCCAATTCCTCACTTCTCCCCCTCCTCCAACTTCAACTTCAACTTCAACTTCATCTTCAACTTCCAACCTCAACCACCAGCTTCAGCTCAAACCACATGGGTAAGCATCCTTCATCTACCATCATGATCATCTGCGCTTGCTTCCATCATCAACTGTCATCCTCAACCTACATCCCAACTCTCATCCAAACTCCCATCCCAACTCCCACCTTCAACTTCCCTCCCACACTGCCTCATCAACCTTCCAGCTTCGAGAGCAAGCATGCAACCTGATGTGCTGCCTTTGCCCTCTTGAATCTGGACCTGGTCCCAAGCTAGCTCAGATGGATTTTTGGCACCCCTCCAGCAGTCATTTTCCTGGATCTTTCACCCGCACCACTTTGGCCCGGCAACTGCTAACAAATTTTCACCTGTCCAGGCACCCCGCCTCTTCACTCATTTTCACTCTTTACCAACATTCAACCTGGCATCTTTTTTGGCCGCCTTTTACAATAATTTCCTCCCCTCCTCCCCTCCTCCCTCCTTCCCCCCAGGATATGAACTCCTGGTACACCACTGTTCATGACCCATACGAAAGGTGTGATGGCGCTGCGCTTCGTGCCCTGGCTATCCACCACGTCCCTGGACCTCGTTCGCGAGGGAGTGTAGTGCGCAGTCGAAGAAATCCATTGGCAAGTTTATTTCGTTGTTACACTGTCAGTGAGGGGCCCCTTCCTAGTTCCCATCAATGTCCGAGTGGAGTAGTACTTTCTCTTTCTGGGGGAAGAGAGGGGAACGACGTCCTCGGCTTGGTGGCATTGATTGTGAGTCTAGCGTCTGGAACTCCCCCAGAACTACCGGTGACCTACGGGTCGGGATGTCTCTCGGTGTCAGTGTGGACATGTCTGCGTTGTAGAGTTGCAGCAGAGGCTTTCATGTGAGGATCTGCTGGCAGGTTGGTAGTCCTATACCATTCAACATGGTATTCTGTCTGCAACTCGTAGACGCAAGATACCAGGACTAGGTTGGGGCTATCCCCCCTCATTTTGGGTGCTAATAATCGTGTAGGCCTCTGCCATTGGGCGCAATAGCGAGCTCGTGATGGATAGTCCAGAAGCCGCTTTTGTCTGGTGCTGGAGTCCATCGGTCCCAATTTTTTGTCCCTCAAGGCTCGATTGCTGCCGTACTAAAGCTTTCAACTCTTCACTTTTTTTTGGGAGATGAAGTCGGATCTTGCAACCTCCTCGTGGTATCTCCTGGAAACTCACATTCTTGTGAGGCCAGTGCAAGAACGCATCTTGTATGTTTCATGTCATATAGCTAATTGTTACTGTTCTTCTACCTACCCGTGCATCTATCTCTGTAGTACCAGTAGTAATCGCATTGAATTGATGAAATGTCTCTTCCAACTCGTGCTCGTGTCGTGTCAGTGCTTGTGACAATTTGTTGCCATCCCCGATTGAAGACCAAGGATAAACAAACACCACACAAGGAATGTTGCAGTGGTTACAAAATGAGCCGGACTGCCACTTTCGTTCCATATTGATGAGCGGCATGTAGCTTTTCACAGTCATATCAATCCTCCCCCAAGCTGAGGATTGCAGCGTCCGCACCGGCAATGTGTTTTTGAAGCGACTGGATGCAGACGCGACCCTGTTCTACATTTTTATCTCAGGCCCTACAGTTTTGAAGGCGGAATCTTCAGATGAAAACTCCAAAACTCTTCCTTTTGCATGACTTTGCAGCAGCCCCAGCGTGTCGCATCTGGTTTGCCGGTCTGAGCACCCCGCTGTGGTCTAGCAGTTTCAGCGCACAGATCGCTGGTGAAACTGCAGCGACTCCCGCTAGTGGTTAGAGACGAGCTTCAATTGCAACAAGCTTTCCTATCCTTGCGACCGTCTGATGTCGCAATTGGATTGTTCGAAGTTTTGTTTCGGCAATCTCCCGGCTGCACTGATGGTGACATCTGAGATGCCTGGCGATGACCTCGACACGTTCCCGATTCTGCCAGAGTAGCGAGAGTCCAAACCACAATCCGAAAAGCGCTGATGCGGAATTGCGAGATGCCGAAACATACAAGTTTCGCCCAAAGCAAACGAAGGCGATAGCTCACGCAGCGTGGTTGTCGAAATCGTCCTTATTTGACCCGTCGCCAAGTCTACCAAGACCAGTCACAACACCCTCAACCTCTTACTGTAGTCTTTCTCATCGTCACTTGAGCAGCGCTCGTTTCAGCACCTCTATTCTTTACCGATATTTTAATACTCTACTCCTCAAAATGCGTTCTGCAATCCTTCTCGTTACCTTCGCGACTGCGTCCCTGGGTCTCACCATCGCTAAGGAGCGCCGACAGGACGACCTCGCCTCCATCCTAGCTGCTCTAGAGCAGACCTCCCCCGAGGACGCGGCAGCAGCCAAGAACAGCTCCTCGGCCGCGAAGCGACAGGATGATTTGGCGTCCATTCTTGCTGCTCTCGAGCAGACTTCCCCCGAGGACGCCAGCGCGGCCAAGAACAGCTCCACGGCTGCGAAGCGACAGGATGACCTTGCTTCTATCCTAGCTGCCCTGGAGCAGACCTCGCCGGAGGATGCCACTGCGGCAAAGGCAAACAACCAGTCCGAAAAGCGCCAGGACGATCTCGCCTCCATCATCGCCGCGCTTCAGCAGACCAGCCCGGATGATGCCACTGCCGCCAAGGGCAACACCGGTGCGGACAAGAGACAGGATGACCTTGCTTCGATCCTAGCTGCCTTGGAACAGAACTCACCTGATGATGCTGCCGCTGCCAAGGCCAACAAGCAGGCGTAAGAGTGAGGCAATGGGGATGGTATCATGGTAAGTTCAGCCAGCCTCTTGGCTTCGTGCCTTCTCTTGTCTTGATCATTAGGACTGACAACAGCCATTAGAACGCTTTGAAGCCCCTATGATACACCACCACTGGCGCTGGCCACCCTCCAGCCTCAAGAGATAGACATGGACTCATGACGACCACTGTACATATGGGTGCACATTCGGAACATTGTAGATAGCTCTCGCCCTCTCACCATCACTTCGTCTCGGATCTCATACACCTCGGATCGGTTCGAGTTGAGGTCTTGGGAAGGCTGACGTTCACTTTCTTGTATATACAGATGTCATTTGGGGTATATCAATACGATCGCTACAGTTTCAGGCTATGGACACAATTGCACAGACCCACATCTTATCGTAGTGGATATTCCCAAGTCACCTTCCTAACGTGGTCAACTGCATATACGAAGGGAAGATATCAACTCAGTTGTCCGTATCGTCACTACACACGCAGATGACAGTAACAGTATAAGATCAGCACTTACTCTCCAACTTCCCCTGCTCGTGCAAATCAAGAGATAGCCCTGCTTTCGAAGAAACAACGAAGTCACTTGTCCCAATTGGCCTCCCAGCCCTTCTGCAGGCCGTTATTATCTCTGGGCAGGATTACCCATCGAGCCTGCATGACACAACCAGTCATACCAGCCCATTCTTCCCACAGATCTGGTCTACTTGAAACTCAGCCTATGCCTATTAAGCAATGACGGTGGACTTTTCATATTCAAAGGTGGGTGCGAGTGCTATCTGATTCCCTTACGTTCTCGTTGATCTCTGTTACTGACCACAGAGAAAGCTTCAAAGAATGCGCTGAGGAGGATGGCGCTGGATATTATGTCAAGTACGAAGGCAGCCTCGATGCCGCTGTATCTGAAGGCTGCGATGCGATCGCTTTAATAGTGTGTATCATGTCATCTGCGTTTTGAGTTCAGAGGCGATTACTGACGGCTATGTTCAGACTTTCTTCGGGCCTCCGTTCTAACATTGCGAAACATTTCCGTCGCCAAAATTGGCTCAATCAAATCTGCCTCAAGGCACGTTTCTGATATTTTAGGGACGCACCGAAAAAGAAGTTGAGCCTTACTCGGTGTGACTTCTTCGTTCGCGAGTGAGTTCGAACTCGTCTGGTCTGGATCATAACTAAGCAGTCCAAAGCTGCAGTATTTTTCAATCGAGCCTGTCACCGAGCTTGCTAACCCCAACTCTAGTCATCCTGGCCACCGTTATTATAAAAGCTCATTTCTGACGACCGGCCAAATGGCCGTAACACACAATGACGGAGCTGAAGATCCTCGGTTAAGCACAGTAGCCGTCTATGACCGCGATGAGATTGTCGCCGCAGCTGACATCCTTCTACTGCTCTCTGCCGCACATTACGCTGAGCTTGTGTAACAAGCCCCCCCCCCCCCACGGCTGGCCAGCCATCACAGTTGAAACCCTCCACGATTTTGGCGTTCAGAAGACAGACGAGGCCGTCGCCCTCCTGCAGCGACTGCCCTATCTAGACCATTCGGCGGCCTTTATCGCCCCAGAGACGATTCCCTGCGATTATTGACTACTTGGCCACAAGCCAGACAGTAGAACTCCCGGCTGGGCTTATGATGTGCAGCGTGAGGTTGCGGATTGGCCCGCCTGGGTTATTCAGCTGACGTCGAGCGTCGATCGAGAGGGCGCGTGCTACGTGCTAGATACAACGGATGGAACAGTTACCAAGCACGTTGTGACCGGGTTCCAGTATCCTGCCACGTATGCTGAGGAAGATGCGCGCGCTTGGCGGAGACAGACTGTGCGATGATATCACACGACCGCTTGGGGAGCAGCTCGACGAGTTCAGTCGCATGTACCGTGAGCTGGCCTTGTTGGGGTTGCCGCCGTCCTTGAATGATTACAAATCGCCAGGCGTCTTGTGGAGAATGAAGGGAGATGGACTAGGGGACTTGTACTGAAGGAAACGGAGGTGAGAAAAGAGTAGTGAGTTACAAATGTTCCCGGATAAAACTAACAAGACTCCACGAAGGTACTGCGTCAAATCTACATCGGCCATTGGTGGCCTGATGATTACAGAAAAGAAGTTTGCATTAAGGCCCTTGAGAAATGGTGGCGGCGAGAAAAAGGCAGAGCTTGATTCAATAGGGAGCCTATTCACACGGTCCCCAGGGCTATAAGGATTATTTATCTTGCCAATATCCTTAACTCACGCCGACACAATAATATTTGTTGGCCCAAGACATGGTGGCACAGTTCTCACCATGGACTCCCAGCACCGTGTTCCATGTGTACAGCTGAGCGACAGTAATCCCATTCTTCGTAGCAAACCCGCTGCAAGAGTCACCAGACGCGGCCGCTGCATACTTGTTACAACTTGAAGCAGTGCCCATCTGCGTAGGCCCAGCTGGTGTGATCCTGGCCGTGGTCGTTGGTGGGGTTGTTGTGGTCGTAGACACCGCAGTGCGATGTCAACACAGTACCACTCATCAGCCCACAGCGAGGTACCGCAATTCTCACCCTTGCTCCCAAGCACAGCGTTCCACGCGTACAGCGGCGCATTGGGTATAGAATTCCGGCTCGCAAAGACATCGCACGAGTCGCCCGATATGGCCTGCGCGTATTTGTTGCAGACGGCCGTGGTGGCCGGCCGCACCCCGATGCAGTAGTACTCGCTGGCCCACAGGTTGGTGCTGCAGTTGGCGCCGTTCAAGCCCAGGACCGGATTCCAAGCGCAGAGCTGGGCCGGAGAGAGGCTGTGCTGTGCCGCGAAGGCTTCGCATTCGTCACCTGCTTTCGCGATGGCGTAGTTGTTGCAGTCGCTGGTCAAGCCGTACTGCGTGGGGGACCGTGCTGTGGTGGCACCCTCAGAGGCTGCGTTGCCGCCTGTCTCGGTTACTGTCGATGTTGGGGTCACAATGCCACTTTGGCCTCCGCGCTGCTGATTGCCGGCGTCGGCATCTGGTCCGAGGGGTGAAGGCGGGAGTGTATAGGACCCTTTCGTCCCAGGCGCACTATGCGCAGGGCCTATTCAGCTTCATATCAATGTTGGGGGATGGCTACAAATACGTATCTGGCACAGATGTTTTGCGGTTCCAGGTTGGGTAGACAAGCGAGGTTAATGCCATCAAGGAGTCGATCGGCAATAGCATATGCTGGAACGAGTTAAATTTATAACGCGCGGTTTATTCTTTTGAATAATGATTAACTGGGAGGGCTAGTTTGGGAGGCAGCGTGTATTCTGCTATCTCTATATGCCTGGACCAAGCCAGCGCTGTCTGTGACCCGGCTCACCATGTTAGCTGTGACTGCATGAACGTAGTCCAGGGGCACATCGAGGTCGATACGGTACACGTCTTGCGGCACACTTCGACGCATTCCGCTCACAATTGCTCTCTTACTCGGTGTCGCGCGGTTATCGGTCCTGTCAGTGTAGGACCCAATGCGGGAACGATAGACTTCACGACATCCGCGCGGAAGTCTTTTACTTCGATGCTGTCTCTATCCGGAAAATTTTTGATGTCTTCAATATTATATGCCATGTCCTTTTCCTCCACGAAGCCGGTGCGGAGATGGATTTCGAATGGCAGGATCTCTGTCATTAACTTCGATAGATCTACGTACCATGTAGGGAGCGCGGACGACCTGGGCTTACTGGCTACGGACTGACATATACCAGGCTCTTTTCCTCGTCAGAAGGCTTTCTCAGTGGCCATATACAGCTTTTCCGGGCTATCTGAAGAAGATACTGAGAATTTTCTCTAAAGCTCTCTGAACGTCAATGCCAACATACCATAAATGCAGTCGCAGGGGTCCGTACAGAGATCAGGTTCCGCAACAAGCAGCGAAGATGGAAACTGAATGTAAGCAGCATTCTGGTTGTGCATTTGGCCCTCAGGGCTGTCCGGGTCGAGCCCAGCCTCTTCGACTTGTTGATTACCACGGTCGCGCGAAACTGCTTCGCCCATGTAACAATTGACACGGACCGGAAGCAATCGACAAAGTCTTCTATGTCCTGGGTTGATACAACGTGGATGAACAAGCGAGTTCGATTTAATTCTGAGCCCACTTTGCTGACATGATCCCAATCAACGAGTTCCCCGCCACATGCAACTTGGATGGAACTAGCAAGCACTACCTGCTGAATCGTACAGCGTCTACCGAACCATTTACGTTGGAAGTGATGACCTAGCGCCGGGCATACAGAATTATCTTTCAGAAGAAGTCCATGCTTCTCGAAGTCCCGTATATCGTTTAGAGACTGCCAAACCATGGGAAGAGCTTCTGAAATAAATCTATACAGCTCATAGCCACGCTGCTGCCCTGGTCTGCGGGCCCTAACCAGACAATCACCGACTCGGCTTGACGGTAGACATGGTCCATTCTTAAGACTTCCCTCGTCTTCTCAGAATTGTCTTCTTGATTAATACACACGGCATCTATCCATATTGGGCCGCTCTTCCGTTTTAGCAGTGGTCGAAGCTGCCCTAGGGCCTCATGGAGACTTTGTGTAATAAGCAGGATCTTCCCATTGCAGACGATCGAATGCGAGCCGACCTGCGTCCAATACGTGAGACAGGGCGTACAACCTAAATTTTGATGACACAATGGGCATCACGGCTTACATCGACTATGAACCTCAATATACCACAGTCGAATAGCACCGTCAAACAACAGGTCGCATTGGAAAGTTGGAGTCGACTGTATTTATATAGTGTCATGCGTCTGATATCTCCCAACCACAGTCTTTTAGTATCGCTCGTCAGGTCTGGCAAGGTCGGCATGTGATGCCAAAGTGGTGGGTTGCCCCTGATCACGTGATCTAGCAGATAGCCTGTAGCTACCTTAGTAACACCACGCTCTCGGCCCTTTGGCATTCAACTGACCAACTTAGCAGCATAGCTTTATCCTGCGACATTTAATATATACAGGCCTTTCACGCGTAACGATTGAAGCTTCCCAGCTTTTGTGATCTACCGACCATATGGGCGTTATCAAGCATAGCCTTTTAAAGCGTCTAAGCCATGATACATCCTTATTAATCTAGCAGTGAATAAGTAACTGCTCCTTACTCTGTACCATTATGGAGACGCACACGCTAGCGGCGTGGGATGGCCCGCAGTCGATATGCCTTCGATATATATATAGTGCGTATACTTGCAGTCCGCACTTTGCCGACTGTCCCATGCTAGTGATGATCGCCGAGAAGTCTGGCGAAATCGTGCATGTTAATCTAGACCTACTCTATCTATTTTACCAACAAAAATTGGAAAAGACTTAGCCACATCGCATAATATGCAGTCCACTCGACTATATAATACCACGATATAAAAGTAGAGACAAATTTTACGCTTTCTTTATCAAAACTTAACGTTTTAACCGGTATATAATGTAAAAATTAAAAGGGGAAAATATAAAAATAAAAAGTTTATTATTAAAGAATGCCGATTCAATTAAAGCTAATAAAATTAAATATGTTTAATTATATTTTATTGGTTTACGTATAATTAAAAGCAGAAGAATTCCGACGCTAATACGGGGAGTCTCGTATTATTGTGTGGAAGTCCTGTAGCCACGACACTGGTCAAGGCGGTTTCTATTCTTTCCTTTGCGAGTGTTATTGTTACGATGAATGAGGGGGACCCTACGGGTCCCAGTCACGTGAGATAGATAGAGCTTGGGCCCGCTGCAGCTGCCACAGCAGCCACCCCCCACTAGATAGATCTAGTAGCTCCTCCTCCGGAGGAGCTGGGAATCCATCTAATGCCACCACGCTTCACACCCCCCCTATGTGACCATATCAGTTATGAACCTCCTCAACGATCGCGAACAATTTCCCAATCAATGACGAATACATCCCGAAAGTAATTCCAAACTACATAAACGACTCAAGTCTATACAATGGCCCCACGACTACGGAACCAGGGTCACAAGATGGTCACCAATCCCAGCTTCAACCTGGCTTTGCATCGACCCTGACTGAGTCTACACAAGCATTGTCCCCACAACGAACCTTCAGCCCTGCCGATCTCAAGTGCGCTTTTGCATGCCAACACGGTGATCGAAGTTTTAAGAAGAGGGCCGATCTGAGTCGGCACCACAAGAGAAAACATTCCGATGACACTGTATCGAACTTCAACCGTAAGTGCCATCACAGAACGCATCGCAAGGTCAATTAGAAGCGGCACGTCTTGAAATGCACCAGTAGTCACTTGACTGCTGTTTATACTTGCCAGTGTGAGCTGCAATACGAGAACATGGAAGAGCATCTAGATCACGTCAGACACTGTAAAATCGACTGAGGTCAATCGGTTGTACGGTGATTCTTTTGGCCTAAAGCTAAATCACCAAAGCAACAAGGCAATTTTTCATCATTTCGCATGGCCGATCGCAGTATTTTAATGCATTTATTTATACACTGGAGGACTTGGAGATTCGGGGCCTTGGGCCTTGAATGATAGATACGAGCACGGTTTTACGGACTAGGAGGATTTAAATTAGAGTTTTATGATAACCGATTGAAACTTAAGCGGTCTGACACGAACAGCCACCACGGAAAAGAAGTGTGAAAAAGGGTGATGATTTCAAGATATCATCTACTGCTCGTTCGGCTAAGAGGGGATCTGCCCCGTAGGGCACGTGGCTCACTACAAGCTTCATCTTGTGTTTGTAAACACTAAATTTCCAGCCACTAACTACAACGTAAAATGTAGTCGCAATGTACATATGCAGTTAGTACTGCTCCCAGGCGGACTCACGGTTATCCCAAATTGAAACATAAATGTGGGTTGGGTAGAGCTAGCTTTCCCGGAGTGAATCTAGATCCAAATTGCGCCCGGTTCCGTCTTGGCTGTCTTTACAAAGTCGATCGCAACGAGCTCGCGGAGATTCTCCATTGAGGCGTGAGCTGTATGAACCAACCCAACAGAGACGAAAGAGTGGTGTCGAGGCGTGGTGTATTTAGAGCTATCTGCAACTGCTGGTCTGACCTAATCTGTAACGACCCCTCGGTCCACGTGACTGTCCAACACACGGCCTACCACCCAAACGCCGAACTCGTCCGAGCACGAGTTCTTCTGGCGCCGACGTGCATACCTCCGCGCGGAAAAGCCTGTTTTCGCTGTGGTAGCTGGTAGCTGACTGAGGCGCTAGTCCAGAGGGGAGGGGAGGGGGCTACATCCCCACTTCGGTATCAACTGGTCCTCACTCTTTGCTTATGGCGTCTACATTGTGTAGCTTGCTGCTATTCTACGGGTGGTCAAAACACCTCTTACACCACATCATGTCTAATGCACGAGAGTCTTTGAGATCATCAAAGGCAACGTGGAGCAAATTCTACCAGAAGGAATCTCACCAGTCAGACTCGGATAGCAGCGATTGTGTGGAAGACCAACCGAAAGGAACTCATCAAACGATCAGCGCGGTCCCAAGAAAATATCAGTATCACGATTCGCTGGATGCAGAGCATATCCGGCTGCTTGAGCTCCTGCCAGACAATCGTGAAGGGCCGCTCGTCTGTCAACTGCGAAGGGTGCTGCTCAACGCGTGCGATGAGGAGTATGAAGCCATTAGCTATGTCTGGGGTCCAACAGATGGTTCAACCTGGATTCAAGTCGTCGAAGATGGGCATATCCAGATCACACCCAACCTACACAGCGCTCTCCTGCATCTGCGCCGCGTTGATCGTATCCGCGTATTGTGGGTCGACGCCATCTGCATCAACCAGGAGAGCAACGATGAGCGCACCGCTCAAGTGCCTGTCATGTGCGAGATCTACCGAAATGCGGCCAGTACCGTGTGTTACCTAGGCAATAAACACAATACAACGCGCCAAATGTTTCATATGCTGGAAGATCTTAGCCAGGAGGCCAAGCACATTCCTACTGATAGTCACCTGGAGCACTATCTGCAGGCTCTCCCAAGCTTTGTCACCCAGCTTAACATCGATCCTATCGAGAGTAAACTCCGGACCAAGTATCTAGGGGATTTTTCCATCTTATCCATCATATCATGTAAATGGTGGCATCGCATTTGGACAGCGCAAGAAATGCTGCTTTCGGAGAATGTAGTATTCATGGTTGGCCGGCGTACAATCACCTGGGACAAGCTCTGCAGGGCCGTTGATTACGGTTTGAGGATCCAGATTTGGGTCCCTATATCAGAAGGCTTTGTCGTGAACCACGCTATCGTGCCAGGTCTGTCTATGCGGGCGCTCATCACACGGAGGCAAGTTGAGGGCCATAGGCAACTCCAACAATCTGGCACCAGTCGGAAGCATGCAGAAACGCCAGCTTCTTATCTGCTCTTACTTCTGACACTCTGCCGGCACCGCGGATCAACTGATCCTCGAGATAAGATATACGCAGTTCTCGGCCTTTTGCGTGATACCTTTTCTGAAGCAATGGTACCTGGCCATCCAGATCATCTAGCTATTCGACTGGATTATCATCATCCCACAGTATACGTATATCGTAAAACTGCGGAGACAATTATCTCCAAGCTCAACAACCTGGACATACTTGGCACCTGTCCTAAGTCAACCCGCCGAGCGCTACCGTCTTGGGTTACAGACTGGAGTATCATGTCGCTTACTGCCTCACCGTTAACACTAGATTCCTTTGGTAGGGATCGAGTGACACACGCCACGAACAACACGGGTGCGAACGCCGTATTTCCAGAAGACGCAGTGACTATGATTCTTAGCGGTCACCAGTTGACATCCATTACGAGTCTTGTGGAACTACTGACAGTTTTCGAATATAATACCCCAGAAGAGATCGCATATATTGAAAAGCCCAGCATTCCAATGACAGCATGGCTGAAGAACATGGGAAGAGTCGCCCGAGGCGTAAAGCAGGGACTTACGCAATTGCATGATTACATGGCAATCATCATGGAGACATACAGCACGTTGTTTGCTTGGGCCAAATTTTCTGCTGCAGAGCCAGTCACGAATACTCCTGAAGATGCGGAGTCTATCTTCTGGCAAACGATATGTGCTGGCACGTATAGTTCTGGTGGAATAGAGCAAACAAGAACACTCTACAAGGCCTGGTTTGATGCTATGCAGCCAGTTCGGGAATTCATGCAAGAACATCCCGATGCTCACCGTCGGTTCCCAGAGATCGCATATGGGAAGATTCAACAGGTTATGTGGAACAGTTACGGGGAATTCTGGTCTTACATTACGTGCGCGCAACATCGCCGGCTTGGAAGAGCGGCAAACGGTTGGCTCTGTCTTCTTCCAGGAGAAACACAGGTGGGCGATCGAATTGTACTCGTCCAGGGTGGTCGGGTTCCTTTAGTGATCAGACCTGATGACGATGGCTATAGCATGTTTATTGGGGAGGCATATATACATGGCGTGATGAATGGGGAAGCCTTTGACGTTCAGAAGTGTACTGATATTAGAATCTGTTAGTAGTGATGACATGGCTGAACTATTTGAATGTTATTCTAGTGCGAGATGTGCAGTATGCCGAGCTTGATCACGCAATATAGCCTTATTCTTTCAATAAAAGCTCACATATCTAGAAGCTTGGATAGCATGAAGTCGCGGCCAGCCGGGACTGCGCAGTCGATGCTGAGCAGGTCGACTCATGGAAGCCAGAGAGAGCGTCGAATAGGGGAGCTGCGCGATTCTCCAGGTGGGATTAGTTTCAGAAAGTGGGTGAATCTCCTATCTTGACTTATGCTCGTTTCCCGCGTTGCCATTTGTCGTGGACATTCCTGAAATAGGAACCGCACGATCAGCAGTCATTGGACTCGGCGTACTGCAGAAAGCTGATTACCATTCTTTTGCAGCATTTGCCCGGCGCTGGCACCAAACACGGAAGATAGAACACGGGAGGTTGTTGGCGGTGGCCGCGGTGGTGTGACCACAACGTATGTGCGAGCTGCCTGCAACCGTAGACGGTACACCCTGGCCTTCAACAACATGTCGAATTGGCCGGGCGACGGCTTAGAGAACAACGACAGCGCCATCTTCAACCCGGGCCCCCTCACCCACGCTGGCTACGTGCTCGTCAACCGTGACGGTTGGTTCGATGAGCCCCAGAACCAGGCCGAGGCTAATCTCCGTGACGGCTGGCTGATGCGGAGGCGTCGGAGCAGGCGCGAGTGGGTCGACGATGACCGTGGCCTCGTCGTCGTTGGTTCTAACTCGAGCCGCGTGGCGACGCCAGAAGAGGTTCGAGCCCAGTTTGGGTTCGATGAATGCGCCGATGATCGATGTACTAAGGAGTCGGAAGCACTGAGGGTGGTCGTGGATAGGGTGAAGGAGGATCTCGATCCTTCCGTCCCTGTTATTGTTGATGCTGATGCCACTGCCACGCCTGTTCTTATTCGTGGTCACGAGAATGAGGGAGACGTTCCTGGATCGAATGCAGGTCTATCAGGTTCTCCAGAAGAGACGGGGAGTGCTAGGAACATGCAATAACTTCTTGGTTTAGATTATCTTGCATCATGATCCATTGCAGTAGATCTATGGAATTTACCTGATCCAAATCTTATATCTCTCAAGTCACAAGCCTTGTAACCTAAATGATTAGCAAGAAGAACAGCTTTTAAACTCCTAATAATGATACAAGTTGAAAAAAGGGGAAGTTATGTTTCCCGATATTTTATAATATAATTGAAAGGTCCAATTTGATATTTCAACAGCTCCGCCACTTGTAGGGGAGATGTTACTATCCAAACAAGGGCCTATAGACTAGCCACTGGGATCAGCGTATAACTTAGTATTTTCATGGCAATATACCAAGCTTAGAATAACACAATACGGAGAGCCGACGATATGGCTCTTTCAATACCAACTCAACACGACGTGTCTGCTTGGAGTGATTGTACCGCTTAAGTACTGGCCTAGAGCGATGAGAATATATCCTCCATCGTTTCATCTACATCGTCATCAGAGATCTCAGAGGCTGTCACCTCCCTGATACCCTCATAATGATTGAAGAGCGGAACATCAGCCCCCAAGTCGGCAATGGCATTGTCGTTGTGGATCCAGATGATGGTTGGGTTGGGGTCTGCCACGGGGCACGGTACGTAACCCTCGCCCAGCACATCGCACACTAGCTGCAGGCTCTCTCCGTTATCCGTGCCCCATTTCATCATCACCATCGCCAGCTGATCTAAAAGAGCATTGCTTTCACTGACAGGGAGACCGTCAGGACCGTTGGCAGGATGAGCAGGATCACCCGTGCTTCCCAATATAACGAAAGCTCCCGAAGTGTCCAGCTGAACCCAAATGTTACGCAGGGTGTCCACGTTGGGGAGTGATGTAGCGTCCGCTACGTTGGGTAGCTGTGACCGTAAGCTATCGAACACAGCGCGCACTACTCTGCTGTTAGTCATGGACAAGAAGCTTACTCGAAGTGTTCAAGGTCTTGGGCACGTCAAGGGAATCAGAAAGGCCTCGGACTCACAGCCACACCGATTGCCTGGTTCGTTGTTGAAGATGTTCGTCCAGCCGTAGGGGAATCTCGCGTTCATCTTTTGGTCATACAATGCTTGGACGACATTGCCATTTATCGGTTCGACTGGCGAGTTTCCTACCGATCCGCTTTTACCGGAAGCACGACCGCGGCCACCACTAGAACCGCCAGCGGAACTAGGACCTGAACCGCCTCCAAAGCCCCAATTAGCAGAGCTACCGCCGCGGGAGCCTGCTTGCGGAGGAGGCATAGGCGCATCATACAGCCACTTCTTGATCCATCGTCGTATTTCGTCGTCGGGCTCGTTGAAGTTCTGGGCGATCTTCGCCTTAGCCGCCCGAAGTAGTTCATCCAAGCTGGGACGATCTGACGGCAAATGGTACATACATCGGTATATGGTATTGCGAAGGTCCAGGTCAGCCCAGTCGTAGTCCTCAATGTCCAAATCACAGAGGAGGGGGCAATAGGATATTGGTCCATCGTAGCCGATCTCCTCTAGATGCGCGTCGAAATCATGTTTACTCGTGCCGGCGGGGAACGCGTAGTTGCTCCATAACTCCTCTGGTATCTGGGGTTGTGGTGGCAGTGGGGGGTTGAGCCTGGTAATAAGACACCACATAGTCTATGCTGTGTTAATACAATGATCCTGGACGCAGTGAGGTAGGGAGGCGAGTAGTAGACGGGTAAATTCGATTTGAATCAAATGGATATGGAGGCCAGTGGATGTGTTCATACCCATGCTATCTGCCAAATATTCGACTTGCAGCTGTACTTCCCTGCGACTTCGTTCTCGCCAAGCTCCGGTCCATTCGGGTTAGGAGGGATCATACTACGTTATCACGGTCAGTCAGTTACATGCTGCCCTAGATTGGAGGCATCATGAAGTCATTCTCTTCAAGGCTGGGTGTGAATACTCACTCCCATTCGCCACCGAATTGTTCCTTTTGAAGGTCAGCAATGTACACGAGAGAAGCCTGATCTGGAACTTGCCGGTGGAAAGAATCCCTGTTTTGCTACGTAACGCCTGTTCTGATAGTAGTAGCTGTGGTTTACCGTCAGTTGAGATGGCCATGAGGCGTTTTCGACCGGTGGACTCACTTGCGCTTGTAAGGTTTGACTCGCTGCGCTGTCCCGAAATCGGATATCTAACCGCTCGTCAGTAACCAACCACAGCAAAGGCATGCACCAAGGATTATAACGTCTTACTTTCAATCTTGGTGTAAACTCATGTTCATGGGGTTCTCTGTCGGGTTTCGGTCTGGTGTAATTGAAACGATTAGCTGGCATGGTGTTGATCAATTGCTGGAGCGCTTCGTCGCTCAATTCAAACCCGTTGATCAAGACTGAGCTACTCGTAAGTAAGTCTTTCCTTGAAGGAAGCACGAAAGCGAAGAATGTTCACCGTTATTGGGATCAATGTCGAAATGCACCATGTTCTCCCCGCATCGCTGCAAACTAAGGGTGCTCGGTATTTCTTCTATCAGGTCGCCATGCAACAATTCATACCGGGCAGATGCCGCTCGGTATAAGGCGGAGTACCAGATTGTCTTTCCAAGGCCTTTCAGCTCGTTCAAAAACCCCGGCCGGATGTTGTCAGCGTCGATGACATTGTCGCCAGGAGGCCTTCCCGTTGGCCGTTTGCGGTCTGGATGAAATTTGTTGGGAGGAAATTCCATGCCAACACACGCCCTCACCACTAGGAAATTGTTAGGGATCAGATGTACACGGAAATTGTAGAATTAGCTGTGACGTACAACATAACCAGAATGCCCACAGGATCCGGTTGGGGATAGGAGAATTGGGATCCTCGGCCAGTTTGTTGATTAGACCGGCCAGACTGCCGTTCTCCATGAATTCTAGGAGAATGTAGTCCTTGCGATCACCTCGTCCCCTGTCTAGAATCTGCCTCTTAACCCTCTGGTAACGTTCTACGTGTATGCGATCCTTGTTAGCCCAATACGCTTGCGATCGATCACCTCGCTTTCTAGCCTGGGGGCGTCTCCGCGGCCTGCTTGCGCCATCCTCGTCGTAGTCGGACTCTTCTTCAGCGGAAGAGTCGTCAAGGGGGTCTTTCTCAAGCCAAGGTTCACGGCGTGGGAGGCCAACGTTTTGGGGCTCTATCAATTGCACGCAATGGGCGGATCTCCTCATTCGCTGTACCGCGGTCAGCTACGTAGTAACCCAGCACCACCGAAGCCTACTTGCTCTTGTCACTCGCTCTTCCAAGCGCAAGCTCTCATCGGACCAACCATCAAGGCCAATCTTTACGACAATATCCCTCCCGCGATATCCTGGGGGAACGCCTGTGTTGTAAGTGTAGTGGATTGCCATTCCTTGTCCTCCCCGACCCAGGATCTTTCGTGGCGTCCAGTTGGGACTTGCGTTGGTGAAAAATTCGGTGGTTTCCCTGTACCGGGCCCGGTGTCTGCTGTTGCGTGAGCCTGGTGCTAGATCCACAGATCCCATCAGATCCGTGCCTGGCACTTGTCGCTCTCTGTATAGCCATGGTTCCCAATCTCCTCCGTCAAATATCGGGGGTTTGGCAATCGCAGGAACAACGAAGTCCTGAAACTTTGAAAGCGGGCGGCTGGAGTTCACTACTTGACCATCGCTCCGGTATTTTCCAAACGAGTAATTATACTGTTTGACCATTTGTAGGTATGCCTGTCCAGAGCGCGCATTGCCGTCTATGATGCTAGCCATGTTGTCAGTGGCTTGCACGGTCTTGGAGACCGTCCTATGAGGTCGCTATACGAGATGTTTTGAGTCGGGATCTGCTTATAGAGAGTTACGTAGATCTATTGACATGCGCTCCGAGGTTGAATACGTGGCCCACGTTCTAAAATCTGCTAGCTTTTGCTTGCATGCCGCATCGCAAACCTGAACGACGTAGGACAAAGAACTTACTGCAAACGGTGGCTTACCCCAGGGGCCCGGATATGCCACGTTCATGATGATCATAGAACAATGGGCAATCAAATTTACGGTCGCGAACCTCTCTTTTCTGCCGCCACTCGGGAATTGGGACGTACAAAATGCCAGGGCAGTCCATCGCGCACACACGTTTAACTGGCCTGCAGCTCTAGGCCACATGGAGGCGCTAGAGCCGCCTGAAAATTACTGGTTTAGGCCATTCTAGGGTTGTGATTCCAGCAGCTACCGACGTTGGGTTAACTAATACCACATTGAAGACTACAACTTTATAAATCCTAGCTGATTATCAAGCTTGATTGATGAATTTTAGCATTAGTCAACGAAAAACGCTCAGAATTTAGTTATGTTTTTTTGAAAGATAATTAACTTAAATAACGCGTGTCGCGCTGCCCGTGAAGCTTCTCGCCCAAGTAGATGATCAGGCGAGACCCAGCAATCGTATTGCAACTTGGCTACTGCTCATAGTGATTGGATACCTACATATATCCTCAGCTCAAGCCTCGAGCGTCCAGTTCTCGAGCATGTCCTTCACCTAACATCTCATGACTTGGTTCCACATGCGGCAACTCGTGCACGGGCTGTGGCTGTTTATATACCGTCTCGTGCGCAATCCAACGTCCATCAACCCATTGACCGCCATTCCCAACCTCGTTATAGTCAGGGGCAGGCGAGACGGGTATCGGAGGGTGTTCCTGGAGCATTTCTGGTCGCGTTTTGTTCTTCGTTTTCCTACGTATCAATGCAAGCGCGGCGATACCAATGACGGCAAGGCCGCCAACCCCAACGCCGACGCCGACGCCAGCCTTGGCACCAGTAGACAATCCTCCTGTGGAACCGGCTGGTGTGGCCGCGCCTGCTGCCACTGTTTGATTTACCCGCTGCAGCACCGTCGGAAGCTCCCACTTGTCGCTCGACGAGCGATAGACCTGCGTCATGTTGCCACCACTCATGTAAAACAACCAAACACGCCCCGAGTCATCAGATGCAGTTGCAAATTCCGCGCTGGGGCTGTCGGCACGTGGCCATATACTCTCATTTTGACTGACAACGGGGCGCCAGTTCCCACCGATACTCCGCAGCTGATGAACCCGGGAGTCATTGCCAAGATACCACAAGTTCGATGTCGAGTCCTGGTCTAACGTGAAACCCAGTGCCCCTGGATTACCATCGTAGCCTTCGAGAGACCAGCTCACGTTTTTTCTACTATCGAGCATAAAGTCAGTTGTGTTTGTGCTATTATTAGGAACCGTGTATATCTCGGTAGCGTTCGTTGAAGTCGAGTTTGTTAGGTTTCGGGCCGTCGTGACCAGCTCTAGAGGCTGCGGGAAAGTCGCTGGAGCGATGGTATTAGCAATGTGTAACTGAAATTGGCCCTCTTGAAACTTTCACTTTCTAGGGACATACCTATGCTCCAGGTTCCATTTCCTTGTCGCGAGGACACCTCAAGATTACGTGAATCCCTGGGTTGTACGACCGTTATGTTATCAGCATCAACGAAACCTCCACCAAGAGTGTAACTTTCGATAACATCATTGGATACAACTCCAAGGTACGACCAGGCGCCGGTATTGGTATCATATTTCAAGGCGGCTGTAGCATTCTGTTCGTCGTGATAGTAGACTCGATAACCAGCATACTGTCCAAGTACAACGAGAAGCAGTCCTGATTGTGGATGAATGGAAGGGGCGCTATTGGAGACGACCTTTTGACCCGTTGACGAGAGGTGTCCGGTATCGTCGCAACTCCATGTTGACACCACAATCTGATCTTCTTGGTTCAAATACGATATTGCCGCCTACGTTTAAATTGAGTTATTACTACCATGGTCGTTTATAGATCCATTATACCACCAGAAGCCGGTCTTACCTGCGTAATAGGCGATGCCCACCACCCAACACCAGAAATAGAGGAGCCATTCTTTGGAAGCAAGTTCGTATCGATTGCAAGAGCTGCGGATTCGTCATTTGGGAAGATCGGAGCGTCGGTGTCACTTTCGTTGCACAGGCTGTAGAATATCTTCCCAGTGGCATCGTCCTGCATAATCAGCTGGGCACCCTTTCCATTCGGGCTCCAGGCGGCCATAGACCCAGCCGAGGCCAGTCTCGGAGACACGCATATCGCTCCCAGGAGCAAGGGCAATGACCAAAGAACAGATAGCATCATGGTTCCTTGAGCCAACATGTAAAGGAATTCAAGGCTACGGCTACTGATGTCGATTTGCACCAGAAGGGAGGGAAGACCAGAAGTTGTGGGCTGTGGAACGACGCAAGACATACTTATGATTTCGCGGGCGGCGTCAGCCGCTATCAGCGGCTGCACTTGAAAATCATCAAGCATGCATGAGATCAGCAACTGTCGAATGAAGATGGTGTTTCTGCTTACTTACTTTTGCTACCCGCCTGGAGTGTAACGCATTGTCAGCAACTAACGAAATCGCTTGCATATCGGCCTATCATAGGGCGCAAGGCTGTGTATGCCTTTTCAGCTTTTGGGTCCAGAAGCCGCTGATCACTGCGGGGTCCGTCCTGAATTGGGACATTGGGTCCGCTGTGTGCTACGAACGGCCCCCTCAAAGTACAGTGAGGTCATTGCGGGATCTTGTGATATTCAAAGTCGTTCCATTTTCTTCCCTCCCCACAGCGGCAAGCCTTCTCACATCTTCAGACCCAGAAATGAAGGGTTGAGCCTTTCCAACACTCCCAAGTTTAGCCAGTCCACACGAACAGAAAGACCGCGGGCTGCAGGAGTTCAATTTCTAGCTTGTCTGGCTGCGCGAGCTTGGTTGAGGTTTTCGCTATTGTTATGCCATTGGGCGTTGTATTAGGCGGGACACGATGTTTGCCGTTCAGACAATTATTTCCCAATATACCCCGTACCAAGCTGAATCATTTGCGAGTGGCGACCAGGAATCCGCTAGAAGGCTTACAGGCGCTTTTTTTATCCCATTTCTTGTCGTGCTTGTTTAAAGACATTCTCATCCTAAGATATGCATATGGTAAACTAGTTAACGCTAAACATTTTTAAAATAGAAATGGTATATAATCGCGGGAAGATATATAATAGTCGTGTGAAAGTCTCTAATATTATAACAACTATATAAAATAAGAGATTATAAAAGGATTTTCAATATAATATCGCTTTTATCGTCTTGAATTTCTTGGTGAAACCTTTCCCCCTCCCCCCGAAATAGACTATAAAAGAGTCAGCACTAGTGATACCTTGTCTTAAATACCTGAACTAGAGTCTGCGATTTTGGGTTTTTAATCGAGCCGAAAAGCACGAGTTGGATGTAATGTGTCCGCTCTGGTACGATAACTGTCCGAGGCTCTATTGGTGCAACCCGGCATTCGGGTATGGGCTCCCTCCTTAGCGCTTCTTCGCGCCTGTCGGAATCCCACATACTCATCGCAAGCTTGCAGCACAAGGCGGTCGACTTATCGAAGCATCTCAAAGAGATACAAGCATCCAAAATGATTCAGGAAGAATTGCTGCAATGTTAAAAATATCTCATAACCTTTTTTAAAAGGGGAATAAACTAAATCAAGGTCATTTTTACCCCAAGACACAGTATCTCCCGATGCCAAATGCAGATTCGTTATTATCGTCCGTTATATCGTCCTTCAGCTTGTGTCATAATTACCTCCATTCTCGTCCAAGGCATCAACGTCCCCTCCGATCTCAATCATGACATTGTGCCTGTATTGAATGAACAGGTTCCCGGAAGCTGGAAGTTGCTTTGCCACATGCCGCAAAAATGCGATCCGAGCTTCCTCGTCTTGAAGCACACCTATCATTTTGGAAGTTCTTGCCAATCCAAAGAAGGGAACACTCGATGGTGGGCCCAGAAAGTCAGCATATCGACGTGGCTTGCGCACATATGTCCATGCAGGTACGTAGAAACAGGCATATTACTGATGCAGGATTTTTGAATAAACAGAGACCAATTCTGAACATTGTTGCCATGTTTTGCCGATCGACCCCACTCGTTATAGAACGAGGAACAATCCCGCTAAGAGCACGGCCTATGACAGATCGAGACCATGTTTCGAGAGGGTTTACCAGCCTGGTGCCGAAACTCAGAAGTCGGATCAAAGCAACCATACATCACGTAGGGATGGCTTCGTTCGCCATGATCAGTTGCACTTATGTTACATCTAACCACAGAGATACTAAACAGTCTCGTCACTCTCATCTGCGAAACAAAGAAAAAAGGCTTCTGCAAGTTAAAGTGGTGGTTATATTCAGACGTCTTAGATAAAACAAATTTAGCCATCAAATCTTGATACTTTTCCAATCTTACTGTTGTCAAACTGGATATATCACTGTATTACAGCCCTGCTAACACCTCGTGTTAGCGGTCCTTTTGGCGCAGTGGCAACTGCAACGATTGTCACTTTGTCGCGTTGTGAAACATTGTTAATCATAGCGGAAGTCGAGGCAGGGCCAGGCTTAGCGTGCCGATACTGGCGCGAAGTCGACTGACCACGCCATATTAGTTCGTCCGAACCGAAGTGGTAACGTTACCCTAACGTTCAAAGCTGGAATTGTGTAATGAAAGGTCAGATAGTAACTACACTGCGCTGTGGTAGTTGGTGGGTGGTTCAAGTCCGTTCGTACCCCAGCCTTGTCGAGAATTGGAGACTCAAATTGGCTAAATTGTAAGGACGATGCTTCCATCTGCCGGCATTCCGAGGAGTGCCGGGGGAGGTCCGCTGCGCAATCTCGCCTCAACAACTCTCGAAGTCACCGAAAGCTGTTGTGCAAAGAGCACACAACCCCCCGCTCATGACTTCAGGCGTCATAACATTCGTCCGAAGTGAGGCGAATTGCGGAGTCAAAGTTGTATGCAGACTCCTGGCTCTTCCTTTTTGCCCGATTTGATGACCTGACAGCTGAATGATTTTTCGCACCCACGTACTCCACCAACCCGGGTTTCACCATTACGACAGGGGTGCCCCGACCAGGTCGACAGACGGGATGCGCCAGCACCTCGGGGTGATCCCTCCGTCTCAACTTGAGTATGCGGCAGCAGGGATATGCCGAGTCATTAGTCGACGCACCCCACAAACTAATCCTCTGATCCAACGTTTTCGGCCTCGGAGCCTCTCGATTGGGCCTGGTTTCCAAGATCTGACCACTCTATCTGCGGACACGAAATATCCACGGAAAGGGGCCAGAGACGCTTCGCATGGCCCATGGGTGCGCGCGATGGCATTTTTATGTCTTCGAGGCTCTGGGCCTTCCAGACGACAAACCTTGTCAGCAGTCGACATTCAAACTACTTCTTTCATCATCACCTAAGGCCGGCCCTGGACTATCGTTAATTTCATCAACCATATACTTCTTACATCATCAGAATGAAAGCCGCCGCCTTCCTTGCCGTCCTGCCCTCGGCAGTAATGGGTTACAACCTCTTCCGCTCCACCGCCGTGCTACCCACCAAGACTCTCGGCCGCCGTGAGGACTCCTGGGGTGGTGCCGTGTCCCTGGGCCCGACCAAGTCCCGCATCACCAAGGCCGTGACCACCATCACCCCTGGCGAGGCCCCTTCGACCCAGGCGGGCGAGCTGTTCTTGTGGCCCGGTATGTCGAACGGCACTGGCGATCTTGTCCAGACCACCCTCGAGTCGTGGCCCGATAACAGCTGGTGCGGTGCTGAGACTGGCGAGTGGTGCATTCGCTGCTCGCTCTTCGGCTCATTCGGCCAGCTCGATGGGGATGCCGCCGCCGTCTCTGGCGACATGAGTGTCGAGATTGTGTACGAGCTCCAGAGTGATGGAACGACCTGGCTCCAGACCGCGACAGACGTCAGCACCAGCACAGTGTTAAGCACTTTCTCGTACGACAGTGGTCCGTACATGGTAAAACACTCCTCTAATCTCCCACAGAGGCCGAAATACTGACCACATACACAGACTGGCTACGGTACTGGAACCGAGTGCGATGGAGGATGCACTGGCACTGTTGCCGCTCAGACCTACAAAAACACCGTAATTACTCTATACGAAGCGGACTCAACTTTCGGTGACACTATCTCGACCAGCCAAGGCGCCACTTACTCTGGCTTGACCAACAGCGACAACGGAAAGGTGTGGACAATCGCCGAGATCGACATTCCGGCCATGTCCTAAGATTGACACTTTCGTACGGGATGATTGGTTTCATTTCCTGTATATATGCTCGATATCTGATTCCAATGTCATGCTAATACTTATCATGGTCGCGCAACATCCTTTCGGACTGGTTCACTCCCGTCTTGCAGTTGATCTAAGGTTGGAGGTGTCCTGTCTTGCTGTCACGCTAGCTCCTAGCAGCGATCACTGCTGGGGATGCACTGACGCCATTGACTGCAGCCTCTCGGTGCGAGCTATCTCTCTTTCCTGTCATGATTGACTATGTCATACTATGATGTTCATTTGACTCGAAATGGCAGAGTTTACTGGTCGTAACCAGCACTTACTTTTTCCTTTCGTGATGCTAAACGAGTACTACGCAACGCTGCGCGCAGCTTCGCGCCATGGAACAAGAAGCGGTGATGTAAGTAATACGGAAGAAATTTTAATCATGTAATAGCTTGGAAAATTGCATTACGCTCATCGTGCCATATACTTGGCTGGTGGTGAGAGGACTTGGCACGTGCGGGTTCCACGAAGAGGCTTTCGCTTGATTGGACTGCCCAAAGCGGCTGAAATTATATCCCCTCACGATCGCTTCCCTGCCTGAGTGATGACGCAAACCACCAAGCCACATACTACAATATGGCAGAGGTGGCCGGGTTGGTCTTAGGTGCCGTTGGCGTCGTAGGTGTTAGAGGTGCATTCAAGAATGCGGTCGAGCTATTTTCGTTAATTAACGCTCCCCAAAAATTCAGCCGCGACTACGAAATCACGAGCACCCAGCTAGACATCGAGAAGTTGATCCTGCTCCAAGGGGCCGACCATGTACGACTCCTCGGTGAAGACTATGACAGACGGCTGGATGACGTTGATATTGGGCGTGGGGTCGTACGAATTCTGCATTCTGTGCAGATTCTCATGACTGATGCACAGCAAATGCCATGGCAGGTGTGGTCGAGCGACATGATCAGGTTCAATCAGTTGTCGACTTGCACAGTGTCAAAATGATAGGTGACTCCTCAGTGGGCTCGCACAAAGCATTTGCAGAATGCGCGGAGTACGAGCTGCGCCGCCGCGAAGAAGCTTCCCAAAATCGAATCCTCGACCTTAACTGGTTCCGCATGATAGAAGACAGAAGGGACAGCGTCAAAGTAGCGTACACTAAAACCCTTGACTGGGCCCTGCGGCCCCCAGACAGTGGTGCGCTCTAGGATGACATGTCCGGATGGTTCTTGAACGGCGCTGGAATTTACTGGATATGTGGAAGGCAGGCAGCGGGAAGTTCACTTTGATGAAACACTTGTTTTATAACCCGCTGGTGCCAAAACTACTTTCACAGTGGTCCAAGGTCGAGAAGAGCGGCAAGTGTGACGGCAAGAAATGTCACAAGTATGACAAGTGCGTTGATTGTGGTAAGTGTGATGAATTCTATAAATGTGATGACTGTGTGCTGGGCAGCTTTTTCTTCTTGAACCTCGGTTCCGCACTAGAAAAATCGCAAGAAAGACTGTTAAGGGCTGTGATTAATCAGATACTCTCTGCCTGTCCCGGGCTCATACCAGAAATGCTTCCAGTAATATGGAAGGCGGCCCGGCTCCAGAAGCCGGGTGAAAGTTTGTCCCTTCCAACAACAGCTGAGACTACGTTTGCCATGGAGACGTTTGAGAAGCGTTATAATGGTCGTAAAGCATTCTGTTTCTTCTTTGACGGAGATGACGAACTTGAGGGAGATTATATGGATAATATTTCTATTCTTGAGCAGCTGACGGCGAATAAGCCTATCAAGGCTGTGGTTCTCAGCCGGCCAATCCCCAAGTGTGCGATGGCATTTGGCCAACTCCCTCAACTGAGGCTCAAAGACCTAAACAGACCCGACATCTATACATATGTCCAGATACAATTGCGCAACACAGTTACATGCGGAAGGTATCTAGATCAGGCCGACGCAATTCTATATGCCCTGATTGACAAGTCGGCGGGGGGTTTCTTTGGGTCATACTCGCGTGCAAGGACTTGATCGCTGGCGTTGCAGACTGTGACCAAATAGAAGAACTCCGTCGCTGAACGGAAGAGCTACATCCTGAGCTGGAGAGTCTCTTTGATCAAATGATGGGCAGTGATGGGTGTTCTGCCCGTGTGGGTCACCCAGCAGTAGATAAGTTCACCTCCAGCTCCCGCTCCTCCAGCTTCAGCTTCCCCATCCTTCAGGATCACCAGTCTACGTGTTTCCACCCATATTGCCTTACATCAGGCAGAATAAAGAAACGCCACCATTAAACAGGGCACAAAATTCTTGCGCACCTCATACATTTATAAGTGGAGAGAGCGAGGACACCGGAACGAACATCCAATTTCTGCGGTTTCAATGGCCGAGGCGGAGATTCTGTCAGGGGCCTATCGGCAGTGGACGACGGAGGAGAGGTCAGAGGCCTGCGAAGAGGTCGCTGGGCGCCTCAGGAGTCGTAGCGGTGGACTACTCGAGTTGCAGATCCATCAGCACATCCGGCCGGAACGAGCTAGCAATCCCGATGCAATAGCCGTTGAGTTCATACATCGCTCTGTTTTCGAGCTTTTGTCATGCCCCGAGGTTTGGGAGGAAGGACTTGACTGGGGGCGCCTACGCTGACCAGCAGAGACCGACCGACCGGGAGAATATTTTCTGGAAGCCGGACCCCTTCCTGGCGATGCCAGAATTGTGATTCACCAAAGGGGCGTACCTGCCACGCCTGGTGCTCATCAACAGCCACGATCAAAGACCGCCACATTCTCAAGCCAGTCTGCTTCTTGGCGTCGAGCGAGGTGCGTTCGACTTTGTGAAAGAACACCCAGCACTTCTCCAAGTAGTCAGAGAGGTTAAGTTCCCTTGCTCATGTGCGCCTCTCTACCGCCTTGCGAGCGCCGACTTTATGTCTGGTCCGAAGGGGATAACACGCTGCTACCACGCCACTACGCTCAAAGTCTTGCTTGAAGGAGGGGCCAGTACAAATCTTGCCATGTCTCCTGGTTAATCGCCTTGGCATAGCTGGCTGATGAAAATGACTGAATCTTGGACTACGTTGGAGAAAGAGTCCCAGCTTGCAGCTGTTGACATGACCATGTCCTTCCTCGATTTCGGGGCGTATTCGGCATACCATGGTACAACCATTACAGAATTGATTCGTACGGTGTCTTCTCGGAAATGTGTCACTGAAGGAGATCCTCAAGTGTTGTCGAGGGTGGAAAGCCTAAAGCAACTGATGCTTCGCTTAGAGCATGCAGAAATGGTTTGGTAAGGTATGCCAGTGAATGGCCTGCTATTATTTTAAGTCTAAACCCTATTAGGGACCAACTAGACGGTTTGAAGTGGTTGATTTTACTATATGGGGTATAATGATGAGAAAATATAAGCCGGGGAGCAGGTGAGCTGCGGTCTCAACTGTGATATCTATTGTACAACATTTATAAACCCTGCCGTACCAGAGCCCATATGTGATCGCCTTGAGGACCGGCGCTTGATCAAGCCCAGGCACTGGGCCCTCTTTACCGTGGAGAGAATGACGAGCCCTATAAAAAGTAGAGATGCTGCCGAGAGCCCAATGAGCGCGGGGAGCTGTTGTCTTGCCGCGCCGTTACCGATAAGTCGACGTTTCCCTTCTAGTTCTACCGAACACCACACAAAGTTCAGCCAATGGCCGTATCCATCGTCCGTCAACGCAGTCTCCCAGGTCCGGACATTAGCACATTTAAACCACGCGGCTAGGTCCCCATGCCGGGGTGTGTATACTACCCGGCGGTCCTAGTACGATAACATGACAATGGCAGCAGTTACAGACGAACCACAGAACCCGTCAAGGCCAATGACAGCCCAGACGGCATACGGAAGGCGGGTGTAGACGGCAATGACGACGTAAACTTGAGTTGCGTAGTCAGGCCGGCGGCCCCAATTGTCACACATTCTGCCGTGACTTTCTGCATCTCACTCATTCCAGTAGCCCCTTATGCCACCAGGACCATCAAGTGGGCAAAGAGGATGATGTGCAAGAGGACTGCACCGATCTTGGGCCTCTTATGGGACGACATATTGCTTTTTGAGGCTTCGCATGAAGTCGAGGATTAATGGTTTTGTTGGGACGTTGCTCGTAGCTAAGCTGGGGCGGCAGAGGCATCTTCTGGCGTGCATTTAGGATGCGAGATGACGAGGGCCAAGGATGATGCCTCTTCATGTCTTCGCGTGGCTGGTCCACCTTCAGCCGCACGCAATTAAGCGTTCCCTTCCCAATTACAAGTTGCGACGCCCCACTTCGCGATGTTTTCAGCTTGGGGTCAGGGTGCCGAGTTACCGAGGATGCTGCGGGATTTTGCTGTGTAACGAAAAATTGCATTTGAAGCAAAGCCTGTGTATTGGATGTACTGCATCTTAATGCATAGGGAGCGATGCCTCTGCGGAGCGCTCGGTGACTCCAGTGGTTCCCCGGGAGGTTGATCTCGATTCGCGCCGTTGGTAGGCCCTCTTTCGGTGTGAATAAAGTGTTAGCTTGCTGCGGCTCGACCCGTGTCCCGCCTCTGGTTCTGAGCTTGAAGATGTTGTCCGACGATACGGCATCCTAGGCAGAGCAGCTTGACGACACTATGCGCAGATTGATGCAAATCAGACACATGACCAGAAAATGCATGGCCTCTTGATTGATTATCGATAAAGGCCGAAGATGCTGTAACTGCATGCCGAGGACTGGAGAACATCTTCCCGTACAGTGATGACACATAGCGCAGTTGGCAAAGATCTTCCATTCGTCTTTAACCCTACCTTCCTGGAAGTCCTGAGTCGATGGATAAAGATATGGAGACGCAAGGAAGATTCCCTGCTGGTAACGGTACCTTCTTCGTCACAGTGTAGTGTTTGGTTTCTCGCTCAAGCATGAAGGCCGTCCGCATTTCGTTATCTTCAACTGAGGACACTCCTTCACCTTGCTGGCATAGACAGAGAGAAACAGCTACAACGATCCCACCACGTACCCTGTACGTGGTGTTGGTTCTGCGTGACTGAACAAGACAAGCTGCGATGCACGTTCTGAGACTGATTTAACCATAGCCCTCAAGAGATCGACCGAGTGGGCAATCGGCCGAAAAGCCGAGGTAGAGTATCTATGATGAGAGGACGTGCCTTGCCGGAACAATGGTTTCGGTCGGCTCTCAAGGCTTCTTTCGAGGTTCAAGCAGGACACCTAGCGCATCATCATTCGCGACAAGTGTTTGTTACGCGAATTCCCACATACCATCAAAATTGCGGGATATTGTTTCCTTGTGTGTCAATCATTGAGTATTTGCATCTTACTAGCGAGGCTTACTAACCCAGCTTCTCAGAGCTGTTCGGGTATCTTGCACGCTTTAGATCCATCAGGTGGGAGCGAATGCCAAGGACAGGAGAGAAAAGTAGACTGCGCTGTGTTCAATAACGGTAGAACGGATGTCTCCAAACTGGTGGACATGATATCAGGGAGGGTGGAATGCGATCTCGTGTTTGAACAACCGACGGAGAACAGCGAGTGGGACGTTCAACGCTGACCCGCCAAGTCACGCCATCAGATCTATCTGATTTTCCCGTTGCGGACCGCCGTGCTTGACGCTTGGTGTGGACTTCAAACACGCGAAGGCCTGTGGACTTGCCACTAGGCGTAAAAGAGGCAGCTGGTGCGCATTAGTCGAATCTATTAATGGCATGTTTATCCAATTGGGTCGCTTAACATCGCGTCCCAGCTACTGGACTGCCCTAGAACAATTTTGGAGGGGTTGGGAAATGAGCCGCATCAACCTCAGCGAACCGATGAGGCGATTCTCCTCATCTTGAGAGAAACATTTCTAGCCCCTAACCGCACCGCTAGTTGGCTGCGAGAGGCACCCCGTAGGATGCTTACAGGGAATATCACTCGCAGTGACATCTTACAAATCATCTTGACTTGCACACAACATCGTGGGAGTCGTCCCAGAGCGTTGTGCGGTGCAATTTGTAACGGTTCTTGATTGGCTAGAAAGCGTCAGCTGAATGCATCGACCCCGCGTTGAGGCGACGGGCCCTCAATACATACATTAAGCGAGGCCTAGGTCGGACCGACTGCCTAGGGTCAGGCCTGATGGGAGCTTTCAAGCTTAATTCCATGCTTAATCGGGCCATCCCTCATTAATTTCCCCTGAGATCCGTGCGTTCTACGATGCAGCCATGTCAAGCTGTTGGGTTATGATTGGCTTTTCGATAACGTGCAGTGGCAAGGTCCTTTCGTCCTGTGTGCCGCTCCAGCCTAGTGCTACAATGTAGGTAGGCCAGTGGCAGTCTTATCCCGGTGGGCTCAGAGCACCCCACGGGACCCGGCTTGCCCAAAGTCATACAATATCGGGTGATGATTGCAATCCCAAGAGAAATACCCATGTCACGAGGTGGCAGCAGACAAATCCACCTAGCATCAGCAACAGCAAAATTAGTGGTCGCGCAGCTTGCTGGTATGGTTTTGGTGGACGCAGCTTACTGGGGAGGGACGGCTTAATAAGCTCTTCACCAAGCTTCGTGCAGTACCTATTAATAGCGGCTCTAGTTTTTGGCCATGGATCAACTCTGGCGCCAGTTTAGACTGCATATATAGCCGTACACGTCTCGTCGCTCTCAAGGTTCTCTCTGGCACACTCAGGTGTCAGTCAACCACACAGTCTCGACAGTCCCAAGTGCACAATGCGGTACACTACTCTTGCCCCCATTCTTCTTGCTGGAGCTGCCCATGCCTGGCTTCCAGAAGAGCGTGACTTGCCAGCATTCAACCAAACCGCTCGTTTCGAAAAGCTAGGAAAGCGATTCGACCCTTCCCTACCAAGTGGGATCACCAAAATCCGCGGTGTCAACTTCGGAGGTAGGTTGTCAACTAAAATCCGCTCATACTCCTTTCCTTGGCACACACGCTAACTGGTGAGTAAATTGCAGGATGGCTAATATGTGAGCCATGGATGATGAGCACTGAATGGAGCAATATGGGCTGCGGCAGTTCCGCCTCTGAGTTCGACTGTATGGCCGACCACTACCAGGGCAGCAATCGCGAGGCCGGTAACCAAGCTTTCGAGCAGCACTGGAAGACTTGGATAAATGCCGATACTGTCCAGGCTGTCCATGATGTCGGCTTGAATACGATCCGAATTCCCATCGGCTACTGGTCCTACAATGATATCGTCGATACGGCAAGCGAGCCGTTCGCTGACGGCAGCCGCATGCTTCCATATCTCGACGCTGTCATACAGAAGGCTGCCGACCTCGGTATGTACGTCATCCTCGACCTGCACGGTGCCCCTGGTGGCCAGCAGCAAGACGTTTTCACTGGCCAGAATCCCAATCCTGCCGGGTTCTTCAACGACTACAACTATGGTCGCGCCGAGAAGTGGCTCACATGGATGACCAACCGAATTCATAACAACGCGGCATACTCGGCCGCCGTGGGAATGATCGAAGTGCTCAACGAGCCCGTATCAAAACACGACGCCAACGGTCGCTACCCTGCCCCCGGCGAAGATACAAGCTTGACGCAGACCTACTATCCCGGGGCTCTGAAGGCCGTCCGCGATGCCGAAGCTGCCCTCAACGTGGCTGATAATAAGAAGCTGCATGTGCAGTTCATGTCTAGCAAATGGGACTCTGGTGACCCGCGCACTTCCGCCAGTGTCGCGAATGACCCATTCACCGCCTTCGACGACCACAACTATATCGGGTTTGCCCTGACTAACGGTGGCGACCAGTACAGTCTCATGCACAGCGCCTGCACCGATTCGCGCCTCGTCAGTGGCGAGAATTTCGAGATCACGGGCGAGTGGAGCATGACGTCCAGTGTGGATTGGAGCGATGCCGCCTTCTTCACGAAGTTTTTCACCGCACAGCAGCAGCTCTACGAAGTGCCGGGTATGAACGGATGGGTTTTCTGGACTTGGAAGACCGAGTTGAACGACCCTAGATGGACATACTCTTATGCCACCTACCTCAAGTATATTCCTACTGATGCAGTGGCTTTGCAGAACAATGTCTACCAGGACGTCTGCGCTGATTATAAATAAAGGTCAGGGGATGGGGAGTCTTGAAAGAACAAGACTGCACTTGGGATTAAAAAGCTAATGACATCTAAATCGGCGGAGGGAATGAAGGAGTACTTCAACTGAGCGTATGCCAATTCAAATGTAAATATTGACTGAAAGTAAATGACCAAGGCCAACAAAGTTGGATGTTTGGTAGCATAAAAATATATATCAATGCTATTGATATCATAATTCCGACACAACCGAATGACGAAGATATTTGACGCCGTTGGTCTAAAACTGTTATTTGATTCCAACGCAATTAATTCTTGGTAATCTGGATAATGCCCCTACTGGAGCCCAGTTAGTCACTGGTGACATACTTGAGTGGACACAATCGAGGTGTAAATGGGCAAGTACCGATTACAACGTCAAAAGCGTCGCTGTGATTCTGAGTATCGTGGATTCAATAACTGTATGAATGAGAGAAGACACGTCAATGTGTTAATGCAATGCCCCACAGGGAGAGTCTCAACATTCAAGAAGTCATATAAGTGGTACACAGTAATTTTGTGAATGGAAACATAAATACATAACTTGGATAGTCTAAGTATGAGATATACACACAAGCTTTGAGGCTTGAAGAATATACAAAAGAGCAGAAAGAATACTACGCCAGAATGCGCAGTTGATTTGCTCTCAACAAACACACTAACTTATACACTCCATGCTCTTCAGACAAGTGCAACCAGTCTAGAGGAGAACAGCAGCTCCCAGTGCAAGCAACCCCATAGCAGGACGAATAGCACCAGCAGCTGCGGTGACTACGACCTGTGAAGTCGTGGCGGAGGCGGTGGGGGTCACCGGCGTGACGGTGCCAACATCGACGGTCGGGGTAACATCGGGGGTGACATCAGGTGTGACATCAGGTGTGACATCGGGTGTGACATCGGGTGTGATCTCAGGGGTGGTCGTGGCTGCAACGGGCGTTGTTGTCGGGATACTCCTGACGACAGTACAGGGGCAGTTCGTAACTGTCAAAGTAGTGGCGGAACTGACGGTGTAGGTCTGCTGGTTGAAGGTGAGAGTGGTGGCCTCCGGGCAGTAGGTCGTCAGCTCGGTGTAGACCATGGTAGTGTATACCACGGAAGCAGCAGCGGCGGTGCCAGTGCAGTTGCCTCCATCGACGGCAGTAGCATTGCAGAAATGGAAGTTACTCTCGGGGACCGGAGCAGCAGTGGCTGAACAATCGCCGCGGGCAATAGCCGCGGTGTTGCAAACGACTGCGGTGGCGGTGACCGTGTCGGTCGTAATGGAGCAGGCTGTCGGAGTGTCCAGACTTCCATCGGAGCTGTATGGGTTATATCCTAGGCAGGTAGCGTAATCCGAAGCGCAGACGGCATGATTAGCACCGGCCTGGCTCCGGCAGGTGTTGTATGTGTCGGAGCATGCAGTGGCACATGCATCTTGCCTCTGGACGGCCGCGAAGCTGGTGGCCGCATAAGCAATAAAGGTCGTAATAGCAGTGATGTACTTCATGGTAGCGAATGTGGTGGCCGTACGTCTGGCAGTTGTTTTGAAACGAGAGAATATCGGGGATGAGCAAACAGGGTCTTCTCTTGTTCAAATAGTGTCTGGGTTCGACGCCGAGATGAGTTCGAAGTCTAATTGAGGTCTTGGAACATGAAACCTCAAAAACCCAATTTCTTGCTTTGTGAATCATTCATGCCACAGTTGAGCCTGAGCCACGAGGGAAGGCTGCCGAGGAGATTTGGTAAAGGAAAGTAGACTAGGGACTAAAGTTGTCGAGGGAATCATACAGCCAGTAACAATCCGATTTTCTTTGGTAAGGGAAACAGTGTGAGCGTAAGTCGGAGTTTTTGGATTTACCATGCATTACTAAAATCGTCAGATTCGGGTAAAGTTCAGACTTGGGTCTGACACGAGACGCCAGCGCAACCTAGTGAAGCTAACACAAATCACGGGGACGCTTTGTGCGAAGCACGACGTGGACTGAACTTTGATAACCTGAATTGTACTACATAGCCCACTGAAGGTGTTGGGTTTCAGCTTCTTGTGGGGTTAGAGTGGATTCGGTGAGGTTGATAAGTGTCGTAGTGGGCACTAACCTGATACTTTAGAATAAAAACGAGGCTTGGCCCAGACCAGATCACCTCCCAAGGCTTCATTACCATTCATGGAGCTAGGTTAATCCCGCATTTTACTTGTGTTCAATTCAAAAGCGCCTCGAAACACTCCCGGGAACTCCCCTATGCGATATTCTGCCACTGATTCTTTTCCTGGCGTTCGAAGTAGGGCATCCTCAAGACACTCTAATTGCACATATCAGAGAACAGGGACCCCAGGGATACGTTGCTAGGATCGCCCACTTGCTATGACTTAGTCTGGGTGAATGAGTATGCGGAAAAAAAAAAAAAAGGAAAAAAAAAAAAAGGAAAAAAAAAAAAAGGAAAAAAAAAAAAACCCTGAAATACAGCTGGCATGTCATAGACGCGTATCTTTCACCAGGAGTTGCTCCGTGCCACAGAACGAAGGCTCATAGGACGCCTGGTACTCAGTGAACTCATCGCTGAAGGAATTCTCAATCTCTTGTGCAGGAACCTCTTTGGCAACCCTTCCAGGGACTACTGCTCAGAGCACAGCATTGTCGTACGAAGTCCTTAAAAAGCAATGCGACTTCTGAGCCAGTGGGGGCAGCGTGAGAAGCTGATTTGGCCCATCAGGGCGGAAAAGGGATATGTCTGAATCAGCCCATTCTATACACCGGGATTTCGTTTCACGACTACTTTGGGTTCGGTTCACTTCATATGAGGGGAGAGCTGGTAGGTGAAAGCTAGGACCATTCAAGAGCACTGCCGCGAGAAATGAGTATTCGTACCTGTGGCATGGAGAGAGGTACTAGGTTGGCTGTAAACGTACTGAAAACATCTGTTCCTTTGGGCACTAAATGCCCAAGGACAATCGCATATTTTGTTGCACGCCTGACGATAGCAGGGATCGTGGCCCGGTTTTGCCTATGGAGCAGGACTAAGAGGTTGTTTCGGTGGGAGATCTGATGCTTTGTTGAGGCAGGTGTATCTGTATTGCTCACTTGAATAGGAGTGAGAATTACAATACTAGAATTACCAACCATTCTCACCATGATAGTATAGAGTCTCCGAATGGGGAAGACTCCGGCTCACGTATCATCGTTCAAGGGTCACGACGTCAACACCCACAGAGCGGAACGGGTTTATCTGAACCTCACAGAGATAGATTCTTGAAGGATAGGTTCATTGGGAGTTAGGTCAAAGTCTAGGCCTGAACCCAGGCCCAAGAGACATAAAAAAGCTTGCTCCTCAGACCCAAGCTGTATGGCTATCTGTGCCACGAGGATCAGTCATTATGTTCCATGATTTATTTCCTGTACTCATTCAATATGAAATAGTGAGAGTAGGTTGATAGTAATGGTAATGGTGTGTGTATTCATATATTCTAGCGTATCACGAATATGCCTCAGGTTTATGTATCCATATTCATCTGCAGAGAACTCTAGGCCGTAAATCCCATGGGAATAATACCGTTAGTACAGACTGAAAAGCACCTGTATGCTAGGAAACATCGGGTTCCTTGATGCGACACTGTTTGGGTAGACCACGTGCGGTACTACGGATAATGTGTCTGAGTCGAGGCCTATTGTCCAAGGAACTATCACTAGCTTTGTCGAGGATAGTAGTTAAAGGGAGATGGTAGATTCGAAAAGAGGACTCCACATATGTATCGGCCATTTGCGGCGGCTTATCGACTCGTGCGAGGTACACCCAGTGCTGTAGCCATCCCAAGGTTCCGTTCATCTATTCAGGCTGACGAGCCAGTCGATAGAGCAGTATCCCATACTTTTAATGGATATTGCCATATCCTCTCGCCCCAACCGTACTCTTGATAGTACTTGAGTGCGTCATTGGGGGGCACCACTTCATTCTCCTTATTGGACCTCCACGAACCGGGCACATAGTTGGCGCTAGAGAGGTAGAAAGCGCGTCTTTCGCCCAACTCTTCTAACGACTTGCCGAAATAAACGATGATCCAATCAGAGACTAGCTGCATGACTGAAATGAATGCTCACCAAAGTATACCGTCTTTCTTGGATGGATACACAGTTCGAGGAGTGCCAGTGTTGACAAATCCAGGAGTCACATGGAGAAATGTGATTTGCTTCTTGTTGTCTTTGGCCGACAGATAATCAAACGCCTAGCTGGTGCAAATGGTGGTGTGGTCCACAACAGGAACTATGCCCCATTTCTTGAGCCCAATGTCCTGTTCATTAATCCGTTTCTCCTTAGTACCATTGAGAATTGAGAGCACCCTCGCGTTTGGTGACTGGCCAAGTAAAGGCGTAAAGGTTCGCTGTAAGTCGTGCTCTAGACTAGTATGATATTGCAAAGCTGACTTCCAAGCCTTCGTCTGTGTCTATGTGCTTTATGAGCAAGTGGGTGTCTGAGAAGGGAAAGATGTTCTTACAAACCGCCCCTTGGAACGGCATACCACCAGGGCTCATGCAAATGTAGACCACCTTGTCTTCAGATAACATAATCATTTCGCAGGCGGCATCAACACTCTTGCTAAAAAAGACATGGGTTTCGATAAAGACTAATTGAGATAGTGCCACAGTGCAAGGTTCATAATGTCAATTGCGGTGCACAACCCAGATTGTCTGACGTACAACATTCGATCGGCGCAAGCTAAACTTATCACCGGAAAAACTCACGGAGATAGCTGTGTACCAGGTGAGCGTATTGAAAGGTTTCCCGATGACGAAGATATCCCTCTGCACCATGTCAGGCCCCGCAGTGCCCTTATAGTATGATATGCCACAGCTATGAGATCGCTAGAGCAATGGTGGAGGGTAACCCCAAGGGTGTCCCAGTGCTTGGTCTTGCCGGTATCAACATGGAGAAGGCGGCGAGCGACGCAGGCGTTCCCCTCTGGGTTGAATTTAATGGTGACATCCAGTACACCAAACATGGCCATCTCATCCTTGACCGAAAAAGGAAGCCATTGATAACTTAGGATGTAAAGGCAATCGTGAGCCAGCAACTTCAACAACATAGCATAACGTTGGTGGACAGAGCACTGTACAGTTACCCGTGAAAGACTATCCTATCCGCGCTTGATGTCATCCAGACTCACCAGAGTGTTTGGACATCATCCGAGCCACGTAGGACCTTATAAACGTGTCTCACGAGATGATGGAGTAAACTTGACATGGGAAAAGATACATAGCATTGAATAGCGTGGTGATCTTCTCAGGTGGCACCACATAGTTCTTTGAACGCCAGGAACATTTCAAGGTGAAATTTGACAGTCCTTGTTACATGAAAGTTTTGGTTCTCCGACTTCTGGTGGGCTTAAAGCTTCACTGGTTGCCCGTGGTGCTGAGTGAGTACTATTCACTGTTTGGAGCTATTGGAATAGCATCATACATAGTATAACATTGTATGTAGACTCCGATGACTTGAAAGAGCACGAAAGAAAGACAGATGTTATCAGACCCATGCTTGGATTCGCAGAAAGGCTAAAGTGAGATGTCATGATCATTTTGATTTCCGGTCGAAGTCGCAGCCCAGAAAGACATGCCTGCAGAATGGAAAGAGCCCATTCTTTCACTAACCCATTGAGCCCCCACACGCTCTTAAGCCGTCCTGACACATTCTCAGGAGTTGTTGCCGGAGCCATGAATCTGAGAAGTGTCGAGTGGAATATATCAAGTTCATCACGAGCAGAGGTGTATCAATATAAAAGTTTTCCGCGATTCTGATAGAACGAAATTCAACCGACTTTAACTGTTTTATTTAGTTTAAACGCTAGGAATTACCTTGGCTCTTCAGCTGCTGGCTAAAAGTCTTACGGGGCCAAGCCTCCATCTCGTCTTATAATGCAGATCTGAAAAATGGAAGACTGCCAGGATTCCGCTCCAATCGCGTTACAACTATAGTCAAGGATGTTCATTAAGAAGGCGGCTGTCATCGTCTGCCGACAGTATCAATTCGCGGTAGCCAGTCCGACCAGCCATGGTAGGGTATGTCGTTTTAAGGCGCTCTTTTGCTCGTGCTGCTCTGATGATGACCATAGCTAAGGTGATGATTTCAAGAAATATGACAGTGATGCTCATATCCCAAGTAGCAGTCTATTTTCTCGCGAGTATTCGTATTAGTTGGGTCCATCTCTAGAATTGTATCTCACTCTCCGAATCATCGGGACGGGAGGCTGGAAATCTACTTACCATGGAATCACAGACTTGTCCTAAGCCTATCTCGTTGTTGTCGAAATTGACTTCAATGTGTCTATGATCGCAACTCCAACCTAACAGACCATTGTCTCTATCATAGAGCTTCGATAACACCAAAGCCGCCACAAAGAGCCCGATGAGTATAACTGGGAGCGCGATCGTGGCCATACGGCTCGTCAGAGCTTTCCATCGGTTTTTAGACTACGACAGTGAGTACTTGAAATGATTCTGGAGCACTAAGAGTAGAACAGGGACAGACCTCCTTGCAACACCACAGCACCCCCATAACTAGACCGAGAGCTGATGCGGTGGCTGCGGCGCCTAATGTGAGATAAGTCGAGACGAGAGCTACAGTCTGATCTGATGGCCAAGCATGGATTACGACACCAGCGCTCATGATGACTATGAGTTGCTTTGTTGCGTTGTAGATGATGAGGGCGCGAGCAAGCATGCCAACTATGGCCAAAGAGAGGCCCGTCGAGAGGATCTGGCAGATGGCCAGGATCAGAACTAGCCATTGCGTTTGCCTGCTATTGATCGACTTTGGAGACTGCCAGCGCCAAGCTGATAATCGTGATTCCCGATTCGTGGAGCTGACCGAAGTTTCCATTTCCTTCGTGCGGGGGTCTTTATGCCGGAGAGGTTCAAGGTCTGTTCGGCTATTATCGCACCCTGAATATGGTCCCATTGTGATCAATCAAACTGAGTCGTGAGGTGTAGGAGAACTTTTGTATCTGACAAGTAACAAACACGTGTGAAAAATGGGATGCGAGAGAAGAATCACGGCAAATAGAGATCCGAATGTATGATCAGCAATTCACTTATTTTGAAGAGTGACTACACCCACTTTTTGAATGAATTGATAGCACAACCCACACCCAGCGCCTTCTTCGCATGCCACCGAGAAGAACGGATTTGCCGTACGCTTAGGGATCCATTAGCTTTGAGCACTAAAACTTTAACACGACCTAACGTTAGAATTTGATTGGCTGCATCGCGTAAGGAGCCAACCCTCAAGTCTTACCTACATGTGACAGGGTGTTGGATTCATTAGGCCATTGTGGCTGTATGTCCAGCCAGGAAGCAATGGATGCAAGTGCTCTAACAGCTTTTCTACAGTCAACAGCGACTTGAGGAGGATGGTCTCTTGTGCAAACTGGAAACCTTCGTCTGTGCGAAAACCAAACATGGCATGTGAAGATGGGATGGATTCATAAGGAGCGTGCTCAATTCCTGGCAGCTTCAATCAATTGACCAAAATCATTGTAGCGATTTATTTAGTCTCAAGTCATCGCAACTGATGCTTCCACCTAAAGTTCGCTTCGCCATCTTTATTTCACCCATGGCTACCTACCAGGTGCCGGGTATTGGTGAACGTTACAGAGGCACAACATGATGGCGCACTGGGGGCAATCAGTCAGCCCCAGCAAGGCTTAGATGACATGATCTCACCTTTAGTCTCGGTACTTCCTGGATCCGGTCCGCACTTGATCTTGTCTTGACAGCCCGGATGGTATTACTACCCGTTGTAACACTAACGTGGGGTACCTACACTGCAGCACTAATTTCTGACGAGCGAATGGGATAATTGTAGGATTAGCTAGGCGGACGTTAGCGAGTGCATAAGCCTCGAAAGCCTGGGGGCTGTCAAACTTAATTACACAGACGATCGCTTGTAAGTTCTTAAAATACAGCAAGTAAGTGATACGACTAAGTTGGCTGTTTTCACCACAAACCAATGAGAACATGAGGATGGGTGCGAGGAGTAGCGTCAACTCCATACCAAGTCCTTGCAAGGTTGTCAACTTAGTGCCGGCCTTCCGGTGGTGGGCACACCACCTCCCAGCCATGCGTCTTCGTAGCACGGGAGGGCCATCTCGACTATCTGAGCCTCTCGCTGAGAAGGTCAACCATCTCGCAGTCCTTCGGACATACCTGACCAGCCTTCATCACAACCAAATTAAGATATAAACTGAATCATCGCCGCTTTATCCCCCACCCGCCATTCATTCCATGCCCATCAGAGCTTACTAGACCGACACATAAACTGTCTAAGTCATTTTTGCCTCGACACCAACTATATTTCATTCTTCACCTCATCTGCAAGCTTTCGTTGTAGCGCCTATCAGAGCTTCCCACGAAGTGAACATGCGTTCCGGCCTATTCTCAGTTGCTCTGTTTGCTCTAGGGGTTGCTTGCGCTCCAACTGCGCCGGCCGCTCTGAAGAGGTCATCAGATCAGAAAGCTTTTTCATTTCCTCTATCAGATGGGTTTCCAAATGTCGCCCCGGGATCAGTAGCCCTCCAGAGTATACAAAAGCAAGCTCGAGGCACGTTACCAGATGGGCCGCTTCCCACCCATATCGCAGATCTCACTGCCGTCATTTTCCAACTCATTGCTTTCAATGAGATCTTTGAGGTGGCGTACTTCAGCAGTCTTGTCAACAACATTACCGCCAACGTTCCTGGATATGAGATCGGTAGTCCTGCTGCTCTCAGGGTTGTTTCCAACGCTCTTACGGCCGTTATAGCCCAGGAGGAACTTCATGCACTTGGGGCCAATGGAATTCTCCAAGCGGCGGGCCGGAAGACCATCGAACCATGTGAATACATTTTCCCCGTGGACAATTTTGATGATGCAATCGCTTTTGCGTCTGTTTTCACCGACATCGTTCTCGGGACTCTGCAAGAGGTTTTGACAAATTTCGCCATCGACGGTGATGGCCCTAATTTTGTCGGTCTTATTGGCTCTGTCATCGGTCAAGAGGGCGAGCAAAATGGTTTCTATCGGACCATTGGCCAGCCAACACAAATACCTTCCTCACAGCCATTCCTAACTGCTGCGGCGGGGCAATTCGCTCTATCGGCATTGCACCAGATGGTTATTGTACCCGGATCATGCCCCGATACAATAGCAGTTCCCACCTTCAGTGCCCTGAAGGTCGAAACGAGCAACATCGGACCACGGACAGAGGCGGTACAATTCAGCTTTCACACCAACGGAACGGATCCCGACATTGAAGAATTGAGCCTTGTATATATCAATGGGCAAAATCTTCCTGTAGTAGAGAGGCCCGCTGATGTTCGGTAAGCCAGTCTCCTCGAACGACGACCATGTCGTGAACGATTTGTATACTAACTGTGACTATCTTTAGGATTTCCAACGGCCTAGTGCAGTTCTCTGCGCCATTTCCGTACCAAAAGTACCAAATGGACGGTCTCACCATCGCTGCTGTAACAACCAGCGCCGGGCCGTTTGCAAATGCTACTGACGTGGCTTCTGACACACTTTACGGTCCTGGATTAATCGAGGTCGCCTAATTCTGATGGGGTTGCTGTTGAATTCCATATGAATTCTCCCTTGTTTTATTGTGTTTTGGAGTTTTGTCCAGAAATCAGCGGAGGCTGCCGACTAGTGCAAGCGAGCGCTGCTTTATTATGCAAGCGTGAGCTTTCTGTTCTTCTTTTATAATAAGGTCTTACTCGATTACTAATGTATATTTATGAACCTCTCCTGTTAGTCACAGACCTATAAGTCTTTACGCTTTAAGCTATCTTAAATAAATGTGGATAATTTGTTTCTACGATGTGTAGCTTTGCCTTCTGGCGCTGTTGAATTACTTGCGACCTCTTAAATCGTAGCGAGCCGTGGGCCGAAACTCCACGATTACTTGGCCGTGCATCAAATTTTGGCGCAGTCTTTTCACCATTCTCCTGTTTTATGCACTCGCAATTGCCGTTCACATTAGTTTATCCAAAGCCCACCGGCGAAAATAATAACATATTGTATGTACCTCTGCGTGAGCTGTTCAACCCTGGCATGGGATCGTTTTTATGGGTACAGAGAACGTATGTGAAGGAAATATGAGTTACAAGTGGTTGCAGCCTTCTATAAATATCCCAGTATAACAAATCCATCTGAACGATAAACCCCATCTGTCTAACTGGAAGCTTATTGGGATGTAACCTCCAGAAACAGGACAAGATCGTTGGCATTCGCCAGCCTATGTAAAAGGAGCATTAATGAGGATTCAAGTCCGCCGCGCCATTTACGATTTCTTGGCCATGATTTGCTCAACCAATCATGGTTGATACCGATATAAAATTCGCTCTGGCATGAGTATTTTGATTCGTGATACGTGTTCTATAACCCCCTCCTTGATGTAGCAGGGGACTAGCTATTGGGGCTATCACCCAGGCACTCAGCTAAGGTTAGTGACGAGGGGGGAGGGGGGGGGGGGGGGGGGGGAGAGAAATTAAAAAAAATAAAAAAAAAAAAAAACAAAACAAAAAATAAAAAAAAAAAAAAAAAAAAAAAAAAAAAAAAAAAAAAAAAAAAAAAA